>CM052969.1:17114591-17420615 GCA_028554685.1 Agrotis ipsilon | reverse complement strand
TCAATGATATTTGTATTTGTTTTTGCAGGAAATCGTTTATTATTATTAATACATAAGTTGCGCAAAATTTAGAGTAAAAAATGGAGGACGCGAACGCACGTCCTTTCGTGACAAATCTGGATGCAGAAGAGTGGGCGGAAAACGGATGCCGCGGAAGCCGCAGGACGCCACAGGCCCGGCGAACGACGCGGGTTTTTTCGTTGTTGACCTTCGTGGCGCCTAGATGGCGTTATCCATCACTTCGTACCATCATCCAGCGACGCGAGTTTAAAAAAAATGCTTATTGACTTTCCTGGCGCCTAGATGGCGTTAGCAGTCACTTCTTAACAATGGGTGTTTTGGGATTGGGAGTTCAAGTATTGGGTGTTTTGGTTTTGGGTGTTTTGGGATTAGTGTTTTGGGATTGGGTGTCTTGGGAATTCATTTTTTGTGATTAGGTGTTTTGGGGGATTAGGTGTTTTGGATTGGGAGTTCTGTAGTGTGGTGTATTGGTTTTGCGTGTTTTTGGGCATGAACTGTTTTGGGATTGGGTGTTTTGGATTCGGTGTTTGGGAGATTACGGTGTTTTTGCGGCTTTGGGTGTTTAGGATTGGGTGTTTTGGGATTGGGAGTTTTATGCTTGTGTGTTTTGGGAATTGGGTCTTTTTTTTGGTCTTGGGTGTTTTTGGATTAGGTGATTTTGGCTTGGCATGTTTTGGGCTCCCCGGTGTTTTGGCCCCTGCCTGGGTTTTGGCTTAGGGTGTTTTCGGCTTGGGGTGTCTTTGGGCTTCGGGGTGTTTTCAGGCTTGGGTCTTTGGGGCTGGGTGTTTTTCGGCTCGTTGTTTCTGCGGCCTTGTCTTTTTCCGTCTGGAAAAACAGTGTTTTGGGATTTGTATTCAAGTATTGGTGGTTTTGGTTTGGGTGTTTTTGGGATTAGGTGTGTTGGATTGGGTGTCTTGGGATTCATGTTTTGGGATTAGGGTTGTTTTGGGATTAGTTGTTTTTGTTGGGATTGGGAGTTCGCTGTAGTGGGTGTATTGGTTTTTGGGTTGTTTTGGGCATGAATGTTTTTTGGGATTGGGTGTTTTGGGATTAGGTGTTTGGAGATTCGGTGTTTTGGTGACTTTGGTAGTTTTCGGCTTGGGTGTTTTTTGGGATTGGGCGGTTTTGTCTGCTTGTGTGTTTTTGTTGCTTGGGTTTTTTGGGATTGGGTGTTTTGGGCTTCGGTGTGTTGGCTTGGGTGTTTTGGGCTTACGGTGTTTTGGGCCTGCCTGATTTTGGGCTTGGGAGGGTTTTTTCGGCTTGGGTATTTTGGGATTGGCGTTTTTGGCGGGTCTGTGCTTTTGCGCATGGCCGTTTTGGGCTGAGGTTTGTTTTCCGCTTGGGTGTTTTCGGGCTCGGTTGTTTGCGGCACTGGTCGTTTCGGGCTGGCCTTTTGGGCCTTGGGTGTTTTGGTCCTGCCTGTTTTGGGCTTGGGTGTTTTGGCTTCGGTGTTTTGGGCTTGGGATGATTTTGGGCTTGGTTTTTTTTGGGCTTCGGTTTTTTGGGCCTGCCGGTTTTTGGGCTTGGCGTAGTTTCGGCTTGCGGGGGTCTTTTTGGGCTTAGGGTGGTTTTCGGCTTGGGGTCTTTTTGGGCTTGGGTGATTTTCGGGCTCGGTGTTTTGCGGCTGGTCTTTTCCGTCTGGGTGTTTTTTGGATTGGGCGTTCCCGTCTTGTGTGTTGTTGGTTTTTGGGTGGTTTGGGATTAGGTGTTTTTTGGGAGTGGGTGTCTTGGGAATTCATGTTTTGGGATTTCAGGTTGTTTTGGGCATTGGGGCGTTCTGGTAGGGGTGGGTTTTTTTTTTGTAATTGGTTTTGGGTGTTTTTGGGAAGAATGTTTTGGGATGGGTGTTTTTGGGATTCGGTGTTTTGCGCTTCGGTGATTTTGGCTTTGGGTGTTTTTCGGACTTGTGGGTGTTTTGGTACTGGGCGATTTTATCTGGGTGTGTTTTGTGCTTGGGGTTTTGTTGGCATTGGTGTTTTGGGTTCGGTTGTTCTTGGTCCTGCATGTTTTGGGCTTGTGGTGTTTTCGGTTGGGTCTTTTGGGCTTGGCCGTTTTGCGGGTTCGAGCGTGTTTTGCGGCTGGGCTTTTTTGGGCTGGGTGGGTCGCGTTTTGGGCTTGGGTGTTTTTCCGGGCTCTGGTGTTTTGCCGCTGGTCGTGTGCGGCGGGTGTTTTGGTATTGCGTGTTTTGGGCCTGCCTGTTTTTGGGCTTGGGTGTTTTCTGCTTCCGTAGTTTTTGGGCTCTCGGTGTTTTCGGCTTTCCTGGTTATGGGCTGGTGTTTTGGGCTCCGGTGTTTTGGGCATTGGGTTTTTTCGGGCTCGGTTCTTTGCCGGCTGGTCGGTTTCGGCTGGGTGTTTTGGGCTCACGGGTTTTGGTACCTGTCCTGTTTTGGGCTTGGGTGTTTGGGCTCGAGTGTTTTCGGCGCTCGGATGTTTCCTGCATTGTGTGTTTTGTGCTTGCGGGTTTTTCTTGGGCTTGGGTGTTTGGCCTCGTGTTTGGGCTTCGGTGTTTTGGCTTCGGTGTTTTCGGGACTTGGGCGTTCTGGTCGTGGGTGTCTTTGGTTTTGGGGGTGTTTTTAGGGCCTGCCTGTTTTGGGCCTGGGTTGTTTTCGGCTTCGTGTTTTTTGGGCTCCTGTGTTTTGCGCTTCGTGATTTGGGCTTGGGTGTTTTTCGCTTCCAGTGTTTTGGGCTTCGGTGTTTTCGGTTGCCTGTTTTGGCCTGCCTGTTCTTTTGGGCTTGGGTGTTTTTTGGCCTGCCCTGTTTTCGGCCTTGTGCGTTTTCTGCTTGTGTGTTTTTGTGCCTTGGGTTTTTTATATTTGGGCTTGGGTGTTTTTCCGGCTTCCGTGTTTTTTTGGGCTATCGGTTGATTTTCGCTTGCCTGTTTTGGGCTTAGGTGTTTTGGTGCCTTCGGTGTTTTGGGCTTCGGGTGTGTCTTCGGGCCTCGGTGTTTGCTGCTGGTCTTTTCGGGCTGAGGGTGTTCTTGGGGGTTTGGCGGTCTTTAGGCGCCGCCCTGTCTTTGGGCTTGGGGTGTTCCCGGCTTCTGTGTTTTGGGCTTGGGTGTTTCCGGGCTCGGTGTTTTTGCGGCTCGGTCGTGTTTCGAGGCTGGTTGTTTTTGGTTTTGCGTGTTTTGGGCCTCGCCTGTTTTGGGCTTGGGTGTTTTCGGCTCCGTGTTTGGGCCTTGGGGTGTTTTCGGCTTGGGTGTTTTGGGCTTGGGACGTTTTCTGCTTGATGTGTTTTGTGCCTTGGTGTTTTTTGGGCTTATCCGTGTTTTGGCTTGGTGTTTGGGCCTGCCTGTTTTGGCATTAGGGTGTTTTGGGCTGCCTGTTTGGGCTTCTGGGGCGTTTTCTGCTTGTGTGTTTTGTGCTTTAGGGTTTTATTGCTTGGGTGTATTTTCGTCTTCCATTGTTTTGCGCTTCGGTGTTCGCTTGCCTGTTTGGGCTTGGGCTGTTTTTTGGGCTTACGGTGTTTTGAGGCTTCGGGTGTTTTGGGGCTTCGGATGTGCTTTGGGGCCTAGACCATAGTTTTGGGCTTGGGTGTTTTCCGGCCTTGGGTCTTATTGGCTTGGGCGTTTTGCGGGGGGTCGGTGTTTTGCGGCTGTGCGTTTTTGGGCGCTGGTGTTTTGTGGGCTTGGGTTGTTTTCGGGCCTCGGTGTTTTGCGGCTGGTCGTTTCTTTGGGCTGGGTGTTTTTTGGGCTCCGGGTGTTTTTCGCGGGCCGCCTGTTTTGGCTTGGGCTTGTTTTTGGTCCTTCCGGTGTCTTTGGGGCCTGCCTGTTGGCTGGCGGTGTTCTTGGGGCTTGGTTGTTTTCGGATTGGGTGTTTGGGATTGAGAACCACACACCCCATCCCACAACCTTCCTTCACCCCACCCTCATCCCCCCCCACCCAATCCCACAACATTCATCCTACAAACCCCATCCCAAACCGATTCCCTTCCACACCCCCTAATCTCAACACCTTCCCAACCCCTTACTCCCCCAACCCCCAATCCCAAAACATTTCCTATCCCAAACACCCAAACCAAAACCCCACTACCAGAACTCCCACTCCCAAACACCTAATCCCACCAGCACCTATCCCAAATTTACCCCCTCCTCAAAACATTCAATTACCAAACACCACTATCCCAAAAACACTTATCCCTAAAACTACCATCCTCAAAACACCTATCCCTAAAACACCCATCCCAAATTACCCAATCCCAAAACATTCATTACCAAAACACCCTATCCCAAAACACTTATCCCTAAAACTACCATCCTCAAAACACCTATCCCTAAAACACCCAATCCCAAAACACCTAATCCCAAAACACCCAATCCCAAAACATTCAATCCTAAAACACCTAATCCCAAAACACTTAATCCTAAAACACCCAATCCCAAAACATTCATTCCCAAAACACTCAAAACCAAAACACCCATCCCTAAAACTACCATCCTCAAAACACCTATCCCTAAAACACCCAATCCCAAAACACCCATCCCCAAAACTCCCATCCTCAAAACACCTACCCCCAAAACTCCCAATCCCAAAATACCCAATCCTAAAACACCCAATCCCAAAACATTCATTCCCAAAACACCTAATCCCAAAACACCCAATCCCAAAACACCTAATCCCAAAACACCCAATCCCAAAAAACCCAATCACAAAACACACAATCATAAAACTCCCAATTCCAAAACATTCATTCCCAAAACACCCAATCCCAAAACATTCATTCCCAAAACATTCAATCCTAAAACACCTAATCCCAAAACACCTAATCCTAAAACACCCAATCCCAAAAAACCCAATCACAAAACACACAATCATAAAACTCCCAATCCCAAAACACCCAATCCTAAAACACCCAATCCCAAAACACCTAATCTCAAAACACCTAATCCCAAAACACCCAATCCCAAAACATTCATTCCCAAAACACCCAAAACCAATACACCCACTACCAGAACTCCCAATCCCAAAACACCTAATCCCAAAACACCTAATCCCAAAACATGAATTCCCAAGACACCCAATCCCAAAACACCTAATCCCAAAACACCCAAAACCAAAACACCCAATACTTGAACTCCCAATCCCAAAACACCCATACTTAAAACTACCACCCTCAAAACACCTATCCCTAAAACACCCAATCCCAAAATACCCAATCCTAAAACACCCAATCCCAAAATACCCAATCCTAAAACACCCAATCCCAAAACATTCATTCCCAAAACACCTAATCCCAAAACACCCAATCCCAAAACACCCAATCCCAAAACACCTAATCCCAAAACACCCAATCCCAAAACATTCATTACCAAAACACCCAATCCCAAAACTTCCATCCCTAAAACTACCATCCTCAAAACACCTATCCCTAAAACACCCAATCTTAAAACACCCATCCCCAAAACTTCCATTCTCAAAACACCTACCCTCAAAACTCCCAATCCCAAAATACCCAATCCTAAAACACCCAATCCCAAAACATTCATTCCCAAAACACCTAATCCCAAAACACCCAATCCCAAAACACCTAATCCCAAAACACCCAATCCCAAAACATTCAATCCTAAAACACCTAATCCCAAAACACTTTATCCTAAAACACCCAATCCCAAAACTCCCAATCCCAAAACACCCATCCTCAAAACACCTACCCCCAAAACTCCCAATCCCAAAATACCCAATCCTAAAACACCCAATCCCAAAACATTCATTCCCAAAACACCTAATCCCAAAACACCCAATCCCAAAACACCTTATCCCAAAACACCCAATCCCAAAACACCTAATCCCAAAACACCCAATCCCAAAACATTCATTCCCAAAACACCTAATCCCAAAACACCCAATACCAAAACACCCAATCCCAAAACACCCTATCCCAAAACACCCATCCCCAAAACTCCCATCCTCAAAACACCTATCCCTAAAACACCCAATCCCAAAACGAGGAGGTTTGGTAATGGGAATAGGAATGGGAGTTTTGAGGATGGGAGTTTTGGGAATGGTAGTTTTAGTGATGGGAGTTTTAGGATAGGAGTTTTGGAAATTAATGTTTTGGGATTGGGAGTTTTGGGATTGGGTGTATTGGGATTGGGTGTTCTGGTTCTCAATCCCAAAACACCCAATCCCAAAACATTAATTTTTAAAACTCCTATCCTAAAACTCCCATCACTAAAACTACCATTCCGTTTCCCATTCCCATTCCCATTCCCATTCCCATTCCCATTCCCATTCCCATTCCTATGTTTATTCCCATTCCCATTTCCTTTCCCATTCCTTCCCGAGTTTTGGGGATGCATGTTTTGGGATTGAATGTTATGGGATTGGGTGTTTTGGTATTGGGCGTTTTGGTATTGGGTGTTTAGGGATAAGTGTTTTGGGGTTGGGTGTTTTGTGGATTTGAGATTTGGTGATGGGAGATTTGGTGATGGGAGGTTTGGTAATGGGAATAGGAATGGGAGTTTTAAGGATGGGAGTTTTGGGAATGGTAGTTTAAGTGATGGGAGTATTAGGATAGGAGTTTGGAAATTAATGTTTTGGGATTGGGAGTTTTGGGATTGGGTGTATTGGGATTGGGTGTTCTGGTTCTCAATCCCAAAACACCCAATTCCAAAACACCTAATCCTAAAACACCCAATCCCAAAACATTAATTTTTAAAACTCCTATCCTAAAACTCCCATCACTAAAACTACCATTCCCATTCCCATTCCCATTCCCATTCCCATTCCCATTCCCATTCCCATTCCCAATCCCATTCCCAATCCCATTCCCATTCCCATTCCCATTCCCATTTCCATTCCTATTCCCATTCCCATTCCCATTCCCATTCTTATTCCCATGTTTATTCCCATTCCCATTTCCTTTCCCATTCCTTCACGAGTTTTGGGGATGCATGCTTTGGGAATGAATGTTATGGGATTGGGTGTTTTGGTATTGGGTGTTTTGGGATTGGGTGTTTTGGGGATAAGTGTTTTGGGGTTGGGTGTTTTGTGGATTTGAGATTTGGTGATGGGAGATTTGTTGATGGGAGATTTGGTGATGGGAGGTTTGGTAATGGGAATAGGAATGGGAGTTTTGGGAATGGTAGTTTTAGTGATGGGAGTATTAGGATAGGAGTTTTGGAAATTAATGTTTTGGGATTGGGAGTTTTGGGATTGGGTGTATTGGGATTGGGTGTTCTGGTTCTCAATCCCAAAACACCCAATTCCAAAACACCCAATCCCAAAAAACCCTATCCCAAAACTCCCAATCCCAAAACACCTTATCCCAAAACACCCAATCCTAATACACCCAATCCCAAAACATTCATTCCCAAAACACCTTATCCCAAAACACCCAATCCCAAAACACCCAATCCCAAAACACCTAATCCCAAAACACCCAATCCCAAAACATTCTTTCCCAAAACACCCAATCCCAAAACACCCAATCCCAAAACACCCAATCCCAAAACATCCAAAACCAAAACACCCAATACTTGAACTCCCAATCCCAAAACACCCATCCCCAAAACTCCCATCCTCAAAACACCTACCCCCAAAACTCCCAATCCCAAAACACCCAATCCCAAAACATTTAATCCAAAAACAACCAATCTCAAAATATTAATTTCCAAAACTCCTATCCTAAAACTCCTTCACCAAAACTACCATTCCCAAAATTCCCATCCTCAAAACTCCCATTTCTATTCCCATCACCAAACCTCCCATCACCAAATCTCCCATCAACAAATCTCAAATCCACAAAACACCCAATGCCAAAACACCCAATCCCAAAACACCCAAACCCAAAACTCCCAATTTCAAAAATCTCCTCCCCAAAATTCCCATTCGCAAAACTCCCATGCCCAAAACGCTCATCCTTAAAGACACCCGTCCCCAAAACTCGCATCCCCAAAACACCCATTCCCAAAACACCTATCCCCAAAACACCGAATCCCAAAACGCCCAATTCCAAAACACCCAATCGCAAAACACCCAATACCAAAACAGGCAATCCCAAAACACCTAATCTCAAAACACCTATCCTCAAAACACCTATCCCTAAAACACTCAATCCCAAAACACCCAATCCCAAAACTCCCAATTTCAAAAATCTCCTCAACAAAATTTCCATTCCCAAAACTCCCATGCCCAAAACGCTTATCCCCAAAGACACCCGTCCCCAAAATACCCATTCCAAAAATACCCAATCCCAAAAAACCCATTCCCAAAATACCCAATCCCAAAACATTAATTTCCAAAACACCCATTCCCAATACACCCAATCCCAAAACTCCCAATCCCAAAACATTAATTTCCAAAACTCCTATCCTAAATCTGCCATCACTAAAACTACCATTCCCAAAACTCCCATCCTCAAAACTCCCATTCCTATTCCTATTACCAAACCTCCCATCACCAAATCTCCCATCAACAAATCTCCCATCACCATATCTCAAATCCACAAAACACCCAACCCCAAAACACCTATCCCCAAAACACCCAATCCCAAAACGCCCAATACCAAAACACCCAATCCCATAACATTCATTCCCAAAACATCCATCCCCAAAACTCGGGAACGAATGGGAATGGTAATGGGAATGGGAATGGGAATGGGAATGGGAATGGGAATGGGAATGGGAATGGGAATGCGAATGCGAATGGGAATGGGAATGGGAATGGGAATGGGAATGGGAATGGGAATGGGAATGGGAATGGGAATGGGAATGGGAATGGGAATGGGAATGGGAATGGGAATGGGAATGGGAATGGGAATGGGAATGGGAATGGGAATGGGAATGGGAATGGGAATGGGAATGGGAATGGGAATGGGAATGGGAATGGGAATGGGAATGGGAATGGGAATGGGAATGGGAATGGGAATGGGAATGGGAATGGGAATGGGAATGGGAATGGGAATGGGAATGGGAATGGGAATGGGAATGGGAATGGGAATGGGAACTATTTATTTGCATAAAATATAAGTACTCCCAGTTGTTACAAATTGGTGGTTTAAGCACAAACCATATTCTGCCTGTTTAGGGAATGCAAATTTACATTATTGTTAGGTAAATAATGTTTAAATATTTACAGTTTAGCATACAACAAGGTGTTCTTAAGCTAATGGTTTCTGGGTAAGTTATTAAAAATAGTGATGCACTTAAATGAAATTTTTTTTTTTTACTTTACCTAGTATCGTCGTTTTTTTGAACCCTCATAGAGTTGGTTTCCGATGTACCAGATAGTTCATATTCACAGGATATGATGCCAATAATAGACTTATTAAGCGTACAAAATCTCAATGGAATAGCTTTAATAGTTTAGATTTTAGAAACATCTAAAATACACGGATTTCGTCACTGATATATTGACACACTGACACACTAACACACTGACACACTGATGATCATCAAAATGTTTGGCTAGTTCCTGCAGTGCTAGAGAGCTGAAATTCGGTATGTAGTCTAAGTTTAGTATACAACCAAAGTTTAGCAGCCAAAAATGTCAAAAAAGTCAAAAAAGTCAAAAACATTTTACTGATTTGTAGAATTTGTAAAGTTAGGGTTGCTAGAATTAGGCCGTGTAGATTCAGAAGCTTGGTTGTACATGAGATCTGATATCTTTTTCGTAGGACAAACTTAACCTTATGTGCTCGTTTTGGCAACAGTTTACATGAAATGTTTTTGGTGGGATTTAAGCTTTTTGAATAAAGGCATGATTCAAGTGGACCTACGCTTTTTTTGTACAACAAATGCTTTATCATAATCAGTTGAGTTGCCCCACATTATCAAACCGTATCTCAAAATTAATTCAACGTATCCACTATATGCAATGCGAGCAGTCTTTTCGTCTGACACTATACGAAGTTTCCTTAAAGCATACACATCTATTTAGTCTGCTGCATACGTTGTAAATATGTGGTTTCCAATTACAAAAATTGTCTAAAGTTATACCAAAAAACAGAATAATATCTGTTTCTGCTATAATCTTATCTTCTATTTTGATGTTTACAATATGTTTTTTTTTTGCTTTTACTCTTGTGTGTACTAAATTTTATTTTGTTTATTTTTACACATGAGTTATTAGATTCATACCAATTTATAACAGACTGTACAGCGTCTCTAATTTTATTGGGTACTATAACAGAGATATCATCGGCAAATAAGATACAATCGTAATCTATAGAAAGTAGACGGTATTTTTTATTATGCCTTATATAAGGTCACCCGGGGCGAAAGCAACTATGGGGCTAAAGCAACTAATTCAATTTTCTCTCTATCTAATCGTTTTTGTAGATAGATCTATCTATTGGAGTAAAGAGGAATCATAGTTTTTTCAAATAAAGTACAGATGGCATCGCCAGTTCACCGACTGTAGTACTGACAGTCCATTTTCTGTCAGCCGTCATTTTGGAGCAACGTGTTGCTGCGGCCTGTGTTATGTTTTAAGTCATTAAAAATATTTCAAGTCGTCGCAAGGAAAATTATAAGTGCATCCTAAAAATAAGATAAAACGTCAGTGTTTTTGGTATATTTGGTTAAACTCTAGGTGTTGTAATTAATATTTTATTGATATAGTTACATTAACCCCAACTTTTCATGCAAGTGGGTTATTGCGACTATTTTGGCAGTTACAATTGCCCCATGCTTTTTGTATGGAAACTGCAAATTACTAGTGACGTTCCGTGTCGATATTTCGATAAATGTTTATCTGCAATTATATAATAAAACAGAAAGCTTAAATAAAAAATGTACCAAGTTAATACAAAATCCAAATTTTGTTAGGTATCAGAAATTATAAAAGAAAAAATGAGAACACTTATTGCTGTGAAACACTTCTGGAAGCTGTACGACTAGTAAAGCAAAATCAGTTATCCAGTTGTGCAGCTGCAGAACGCTTCAATATTCCTCGTTCAGCAATAATATCACATTCATACGCTACGCGCCAAAAACTGTACTTTTACATTAAATTTAAAACCTTTCATTATTGTTAATTATCGGATCTTTGCATATTTATATTTATCGATAAGTAATAGGTACTACATCTCAAATTCTCAACACTAGTCAGTATGGAAGACAGTCGCATTCGCCCCATAAAAAAATAAAACTAAATTTACTTGAAACTGAAATCTTTCTCAGCAACTGTAGATAGCTTTTACAGATAATTCTGTGTGCATCTACATGTACTCTTGACCTCAACATTTAGAAATAGATTACAACTGAGTTCTAACGAATAGTCACATTTACCCCAAAGTGGGGTGAATGTAACTTTTACTGGTCATATTCAACAATAATGCAAATTAATGAAAAACTAAAGCTTGTTTGTAAGTTAATTTATGTCGAAACTGTTCATCGAAAACTATGCAATGAAGTGCGTTTACTAGAATATCCCTATTATTTAAGTAGCTTATGGTAGAGGGAAGCAAACTTTCAAAATTATTTTGTTTAGTTCGCCCCGGGTGACCTTATTGTAATATGGCCATGTTTTGCGAGCATCAATTAACTTTATTTTACACAACAATTTCACATCACTAAAAGTGAAGTCTATACCTGCTACCTAGCAACATTTTGAAGAATTAAAGATTCATGCAAATTAAAAATGATTTATTGTTCTTTCCAAGTTTTCCTTACAAACTAGTGATTGGATGTAAAACTTC
The DNA here is from genome assembly GCA_028554685.1 of Agrotis ipsilon. NCBI lineage: Eukaryota > Metazoa > Arthropoda > Insecta > Lepidoptera > Noctuidae > Agrotis > Agrotis ipsilon. The sequence goes on along the minus strand of CM052969.1, from coordinate 17,408,957 downwards.
GTTTTTTAATCTTTGAAACTAATTAAAAAATCTTTTTTAAGGTTCCGTATGCAAACAATAATTTAAAACGGGACCATTTGCTAGACTCCGCTGTCCATCCATGTGTCTGTCAGTCTGTGCGTCCGTCACCAGGCTGTAACTCATAAATCGTGATAGTTAGACAGTTTAAATTTTAACAAATGATGTATTTCTGTTGCCGCTTTATCAATAAACTGTATAATACTGTTAACGTGCAAGTCGGACTCGCGCACGAATGTGTCCGTACCCATTATCCGTAAAAAATCAAAAAGTCATATCTCTTGTAAGGGAGCCTCCTAAAATATTTTATTCTGTGTTTAGTATTTCTTGTTGAAGTGCTGCGACGCTGTGCGAACTCGCGCTAGCGAAGCTAGTCACACATAAAACAGTTCTCGCATAATATAACAGCGCACAGTCAGCCGCTGTTGAAAACCTGTCCCAAAACTTTCACGTTTCCATTTATAATTTACGAGGCAGGCTCACTTCACTCATTTTTCAAACTTTAAAAAGTTGCCGCCGACACAGCACCATGTGACCCTCTCCACTCTCCGCCACAGCCACGCCACACGCACAAACTTTCAACTTTCAGTGATATTTTGGCCTGTACTCTATTAAGTGACACTGACACAGGCGCACGGTTATAAATCGCTCAGCTTTTTGCGAGTTCTCTCAGGAGGGAGAACTGAACTTTATTGTCAACATTATTAATGTACAAAGCTGTTGTGACATACGACCGACGTATTCAGATGTGCGAAGCTAACTCGTAAAAACCTCAGTACGTCACCACCGATCTCATTCGTCACCTCCATGTCCTGGGCGCTGGGACATGACACAATGAGGTCATTTGTTTGTTCCGCACGAGGGCTATGGGATTAGTTAATGTTGTAACTTATAGACACAGGTACTGACGCCATAGCCGGGGCCTGTGAACTTGAACTTGAAACACTCAATAGAAGCTGTAGAAGGCTCACGTTTATGCTACGGTGACTTAATATAGGTACGTTAAAGCTAAATATACCTAGTTCCTCGACACATCGCGTACTCGCGGCTGCCGGCTGGTGAGACACTGTGGGGCGGAACAGCTACGAACGAAAAAAAAACGAAAAGGAAATAATAACCTACTTGATTCAGTCAACTGTTTCAGTGGGTAATTAAACATTGTTGCGATCATAAAAAATCTTTGAACAGTTTCGAACAACACAGCAGGTACCAGCTAATACCTATTAACAATGGTTGTTTGTTTGGACACACAAACACGCAGACTAGTGCCATCCTGCGCCCCCGCCCATCAGAGTCGGCACGTGTTGTAAGTCACTCACATCTCGCGTCCAACAGTTCAAACGAAAACAGTGCGAGTAAACGACAGCACATTGTTAATATTACGCCGACTTTACGAGCCGACACTGTTGAGATTACTCAAAATATACACATTACGGCAACATTCGCACCGTGTATAAACGTACCTTTGCTCCCGTGTGCGCTCGCGTGGAAGTAGTTGTATGCCCCCGGGGAGCGCCGCGCGCCGACCGTCTTCATCACACATGCAATAATATGTGGCTGAGCAGTCACAATGGGGCCACGGAACCAGAAACTTATATCTCATTTATAAAGAATATCTGACAGGCTGGGGTCCCCGGGGAGCTCGGACGAGGCAGAACAGACCACATCACGAAGACTTCGACCCAAACGATAATGAGGACTATTGTGACAAGCAATAAAGCTATTCGTCATTTGACGGATCTTCAGGCAATCAGTGACGTTACGTGTAGCAGGAAAACATTGAATACGTTACTGTTATTCTTCGTTCGTAATTGTACTAAAAAAAAAACGCCAGGCAGGCTAAATGATAAATATCGGATGGCTCATAGGCAGCCTGTTTCCGTGGTGAGAGATGAGACCACTTACAAACACGCTCACCGATACAAATGACGAATTAACCCTCGTTTGCCGACTGCCTCCCTAACGCGCGACATATTTTATTTAACCTTCACTTTATCAAGTTCTCCCAAAAATAAAAGAGACAGATTGGGGACGCCCGGTACCAAAGAAAAAGTGAAAACATCATCGTCAAAATGGCCGGCCATTTGTTTTGTTTCTTAATATGCAAAATAGCTTTTCGTGTAGAATAATTTAAGAGTCGCATAAAACCACTGGAAAACTGACTATATATTGTGCAAAAACTTGTACGAGCAATTATTAGATTCTAGTTTTTGTTCATGACTTCGTTCGTCTTAATAAAATTTAGAAATTAACAATAGGTTCAGACCGTACATCGCCAGTACACAGTAACAGTATCTTTTTTGGCAACGAAAGGTATCCTATGTCCGACTCTATACACTTGACAACGCATTAATGCTTTTCAGGATGATTGGACATCTTCAGCGTAAACGATTCAGTGGTGTGAAAAGGTAACAAACTTATTTTCGCATTTACAACATTACTTTTGATTCAGCAATAAACTAGAATATTCCATTTACGAATTTTATCGCATTTCATGTAATCATTCCGGTAAGATGGACTTTTTGGTCCCCTTGGCAAATACTAGCATCTATGGCGTCTCATAATTTGGGATATTTGTTATTCAATGACATTAGAACGGTACTGTAATTGATGAAAATCTTAAACAGGTTATATTCTGGGATAACACATAGGATTTATAAATCCCATTGTTCATATTTAAATAGGTATCCCTTCACGCACACGAACGGGTTTCCAGTGCAGCACTTAAACGATCCGCTCTAAACTTCACTTGTCTGTGAGTCCCTTAATCATGTGCCGGAGAACTAAATGAAAACTGACTTAAATCGAGGAACCAGCGAGGATATCCCGGTTACCGGTTTCATGTCAATTTCACAAACTAATTTCCATTCTAAAGTATTATAGGCATAGCAAGTTACCGTCTAATTCAAACAAATGAAACTCAGTTTATCAAAATTCAACACAAACGTGTGATATTGTTAAGTTGTTCTTCGGCACACGATACTATGTTAATCCCTAAAGTTCTCGTGCTTCAACAATAATCCGAATTATAACAAAGAATTAAGTTATAAGCCTTTGAACTTTTCATAACAAATTAAGTTGTGATAGGTAACAAACTGTGGGTAACAAGATGTCTTAAACATGAATTCTTGAAGATTGAATAGAATCATCAGAGCGAAGTTGAAACAAACTGTTAGAGTGAAGAGTGAGTCAGTCGGAGGAGTCGGGCGGCCGGCCGTGAGGCGGGGAGCTCCTCAAATACTGAGTTCATTTACATGTTACAGTAACGTAGTTCCTCAGTTTGTTGCGAGAGCTCGGCGCTGAATAGCCCTATTTACGAGCGCTGCAGGCGGCTGGCGGGCTGGGCGAGCGAATCAATCTTACTTTGTTATGCAAAGTGAACGTTGGATGGACTGTACATACCGAGGTCCGCCATTCGTCTCACAGTTCTGAAACCAACTATTTATGTCTTGTATAGGTTTCTCAACTAAATCTATGTATTTCTAAATAACTTTTTTTATTATTTTTATTTTATTTCATTACAGATTTAACGTCGGCTCAGCTCCCTGACTTATAAAGACGCGTTGTGTATTTATTATAGTTGAGACGAGTCCTAGTTGTGAAATAGGAGCATAAAGTTATTCCATTGTGTTTTAAGGTAACAACTATGTAGTTGCCGGCAGCGCGGCGCCCATTCACTGTGGGCTGCTACATTAGATATTCCACAGTTTAATATCAAGCCGTGTTCCCGACTGGCGCGGCTGTACTGCGGCCACTCCTGCCCTCTCTAATATTCTCCCCGTCACGCTACAAGCCCGTAATGACCTCCCCGGAGGACGCTCCGTTAAAAGACATCTCTTCAAAGGAATATAACTTTGAAAAAATCTCAAACTTCAAAACATGAATACAGAAAGAATTGCCCTGAGAGCTTTCAAACTTGTTGTCTTCACCGAACTTGAGACACGCCAAATGTTTTTTTTAATGTAAGACTTATGTCGCAAACAAATGTTTTAGAATGATGGTTTCTTTCACAACCAACATAAAATCTAGCACGCATTGTACGCAAAGGTTCCCGCAGACACACAACCAGAAAACGAACAAGCGTGAAACAAAACTAACAGGATATCTTGATAGTCTCGATATTTAGCGCGCGCTCCTCACAGTGATTGACATTCGATTAATCGTTACTGGCATATCGCCTGTATGGGGTGTATGCCAGTGCTTCGCCACTCAATCAGTTTCAATCAATCCGCCGCCTCGCCGCGCTCCATCAATCAACTGCGGGCCACCGGGAGCCTCGCGAGCGCGTACACCCGCATGCGACAGTACGCGGCAGTGCACGACACGTCCTAGCAACACAGCGGTGACACGCGGCTACACAATCATTGTGCGAGCTTGATGACAGCGTCGGGTTTGTCACACACACTCACAAATTGTCGGTTGCACTATAAATTCATGAGTGATTTGATACACTTGTACAGTTTTCATTAATAAAGAATACTAAAAATTTAAGAAGACACATTTTATCTAAAATCTATGCGCATATTTCCACATCATATGCATAGCAAACTAATGGAGCCCCTTTACAGCAAAATGCCCGTCAGGGTCGTGCAAGGACCTTCCTAGAAGGACATCGTGGTCTGAATCGGAGTCTGGTTGAAAGAAACGTTCAGTTGTCGTGCTCCCAGCAGCAAGGGATAGTCAGCTGGACTAGAACAGAGACTATACTGACACGAGCCTAATTAAATATCGCGGCTCGCCACGTCTCAACGTCGCGTCGATTATAGGTTCTATACTGTAGAGAATAGAGCCGTAGCCGACTATTATCAGAAAGTATCTATAACAAATACTGTCGCGTCGTGTGTATAAGAAAATACTAAGTGGAACTACTTCACATCCAACCAACCGTGAGTCGTTTAGATATTCGCATCCTTACTGAGAATGAAACATGTGGAACAAAAGTAATAGGTACAAAGTGTGCTAGTAAAACATGTAGAACACAACTAGTCAGATTGCGCTGCAGAGTTGTTACTTATGAGTCTGCAAAACAATACACGAGCGCAATCTCCGTGTTTTGTGCGCGACACTCGCGCTCGCAGTTACTAACGATATAACTTCTGTTTCTATTTGTAATAAACCTTATTTTGTCAGGAAACTGAAACAGCTAGAATTGTATCCGAATCCCATTTGACTAGTTATAAACTACAGTTAATTTACTGTGAATAGTTCACATAAAAATATGATAGTTATCATAAATCTGACGCAGAACTGGCGCTCGAATAGTTTTACTGCGCACTGTACTGTACTCGTAAACTCTATGATAAAATGGATAGTCGATCAGACTAGCAACGATTATTTCATTTTATTTATTTACTAGCTGTGCCCGCGACTTCGTTCGCGTGGATGTCGGAAATTACCAATGTATTTTTTTGTGCGAAGCGTCGGGTAAAAAGGTCTCCCTCCAAAATCCCACCGTATCCCATCGTATCCCATCTTATCCCATCTTATCCCATCTTATCCCATCTTATCCCATCTTATCCCATCTTATCCCATCTTATCCCATCTTATCCCATCTTATCCCATCTTATCCCATCTTATCCCATCTTATCCCATCTTATCCCATCTTATCCCATCTTATCCCATCTTATCCCATCTTATCCCATCTTATCCCATCTTATCCCATCTTATCCCATCTTATCCCGTCCTGTTCCGTCCTGTCTCGTCCTGTCCCGTACTGTCCCGTCCTGTCCCGTCCAGTCCCGTCCTGTCCCGAGCTGTCCCGTCCTGTCCGTCCTGTCCCGTCCTGTCCCGCCCTGTCCCGTCCTCTCCCATTCTGTCCCGTCCTGTCCCGTCCTATCCTGTCCTGTCCCGTTCTGTCCCGTCCTGTCCCGTCCTGTCCCATCCTATCCCGTCCTATCCCGTCCTGTCCGTCCTGTCCCGTCCTGTCGCGTCCTATCCCATCCTATCCCATTCTATCCCATCCTATCCCATCCTATCCCATCCTATCCCATCCTATCCTATTCTATCCCATCCTATCCTATCCTATCCCATCCTATCATAATCATTAGATGAATTTTTATTTGAATATGTAGCAGAATCGAAGCTAGATCGCGCTATGAACTACGCGTCTTGGTGTGAACTGACCGTAATTTTACTTCTGAAACACTTTATATTCGAATAACTTTTGATAGACTGAACCGATTCCAATGAAACAAAAACTAAATTCCTCTCCAAGTTACGCTTAATCGTTGTGTATAAAAGTTATCTACATAAATTTCGTACATTTTACGTGATACCTGGACAAATAAACATACAAACAGACAAACAGACAAACAGACAAAAATTCTAAAAATGCTAGAAATGGGTTCTATTGGTTGTCCTTTAATACCCTGGCTAAATTTTTTGAGTTTTTTTTTAATGTAAAAAATAACTTTTCTACAGTTTTATTATATGTATAGATGTGGCGAGTGATTGACAGAAGTGGCGTGTAGTTGGAGAGGCTTATGTCCAGCTGTGGACTGATAGGCTGACCTCAAAAATCATACTTTAATTATAAAAAACTATCTGTTGCCAGCGGCTTCACCCGCTACAACTCGAAAATTATCCCACGGGAACATGAAAGCGGGATAAAAACTATCCTGTGTGTTAATCCAGTTTATAAACTATCTGTGTACCAAACAGCCAAATCCGTTCAGTGGTTTTTGTGTGAAAGAGTAACAAACATCCATCCACACATACAAACTTTCACGTTTATAATATTAGTAGGATTTGTGAGGTTGAACAGATGTATAAAGTAGACAGTCAAGTGCAGAATAAAGTTATTTGTTGAAACGCTCATTCATTTACTAAAAGTATTTACTCTTAGCAACCACTCGGTCGAACTACAGTGAACATGTTGTTATTATTACCACAGCCATCTCTTTGCTATTTTCCGTATTTCATATTTCATCACGTTCGATGCTTTACAAATTATTAATGGAAACGAATTCGGTAAAAAAATATATATTGGTTGTAGCGATTCATTAGTGAACTGTGTACCGCAATAATAAAATTGACGAGTATTTTATTTATTTACGATATGCTCACGTTTGACCACCATCTCGATGGTAAGCAATTATGTGTTTAATTTACAATACCTGAATTTACCGCGGATATTTTATACTTCAAGTATCAATTTTGTATACAATGAACGTTTTACCCAAATGTACTGTAACGATGTCCGAACTTATATAAACAATAACATTTTGTTGTACCTAATTTGTACTTTGTTTTTTAAAGTGGTAAAATCATCCATGGTGTTCTTCAATAGCCCCTTATGTTCTGGGGTCACGGTGGTATAGGAAATAAGTCCCGCGACCCCGGCAGGCTTTGGCCTTCTGCGAGGGGGCCCCGAAATACCTAATTTGTACTTAGAAAGTTTATCAAGTTTAAGAATATTTTGACGATCCATCTCCACACAAACAAGTTACTACTCAGTTTCAACTTTCTAACTGATGAACTGATCAGTTCATCAGTTACTTCATTGACATTTCAACATGGACCAGCTAAATAGTATAATTGAAATAAACGCCTGGACTTTGAGAATTCATCCCAGATGGACCTGCCATTTGGAACTGGCTCAGTTAATAATGACTCGATCATTACTGAACACAATTTGGGCTAGTCGAATGTATAAACTGTAGCTAAATAACACGCCAAAGTAAAATATTGTAGGACAAAAGGTCCACTTCATAATAAATGTTTTTGTAGTGCTCATTTTTGTAAGGACTTCCCCCTTATTACCAGCCCTACGCTTTTCTCACATAAAATATCTAAGTAGGTTACTATTCAAAAATTTTAACAATTTGTGAAACCATACCATATTTTTAAAAGAGTAACCATCGAGTTTCTTGCTGATTCTTCTCCATGGAATCGACCAACCCGAACGGAGCACGTCTTGTTGTCGACGTTTTATAAGTTCATGGGCCTATGCGAAATTAAAACATTCGATTTTTTTATTTTTGAATGCTGGAAGACTAAATTATATCAACACTAGCTTGTATAATAATATGTACGCGGAGTTGCCCACGCGAATATGCTAATTATCCTATATGTAACGGCCCCACGTTGGGCGCCAGTATAAGTGCACAAGATTTCATCCAAATCCGTTCAATAGCTTTTTTGTGAAAGAGTATCAAACATCCATCACGCCATACTCACAAATCATATTAATTTATAATACCTAGTAGTAAGAAGTAAGATAAACCACGTCTAACACAGAAACACATTCCAAATGTTGGTACAACTTGCGATCACTGTAGTACTTAGTTCTATAACTTAGTTCACTCGGCAGTGGACTTAAGAACAGTCAGTGCGACTTAGTACACGTTTTGTAAATTATTTGCTCTGAAACTAACTAAACTTGACACAGCAATACAAATATTAGAATGACGTCACAACAGCGGATACCATTGAGGGCACGCTGCTTGTCGCGAACAAATATTTGTATGATCTTCAAGTAGTTGTTCTGGATCATACCTGTTTCGGGTTGTATCTGTTTGTGTGATTTAAATGTTTGTGTGTACACACCCATGATACAGGAGAAAGTCCTGGGGCAATAGTTCTTATATGAAAAACAAATGAAACGCGTTCTTTGTTCGATAAACCTTCTGGTTTCTATATTGCATGTTCGGAAGGCCTACCTCACCCAGCCCTTAATTGAATCCTTATCGGCGTCGTTCGTATCGTTTGAGTCCAGCTTACAGCCTGTTGTCGACTGATTGATCAGGAATCAATTAATGACTCAGTAACCTCAGCCTGCTCCACAGGCCCGTGTACACGATCGTGAACAGGGCTCGGGGTCTTAATTAAACCCTCAAAGGGTACCAACAGTAGTTCTCCAAACACGCCTTACCAACAAATATCGAATGTTCTTAGTTTATTTACTCGGGCTCAAGTCTAAGCAAAAACATTTATTTTGATTTGGCCTTCACTGGATGAAAGCGCTTTTGAACGTCAAACTTTCGTAGTAAATATTATAGCTGTTGTACATTAGTATGCGCTGTGCCAGACAACCAGGTTCATCCTAGTTGGAAACGATCCATTGTGCTTTTGATCTTGTTTGTTCTATATCCTGCTTTATGTGGACTACTACTCCTCCGCTATACTTACATTCTGATTCATTTCGTTTAAGATAATTAAATTCATCAAGTTTAAGTGTCTCGGAGTTTCCTGGTGATCGCTACAGTTGACTTGCAGGGCTGGCAGTGGTTTTTCCATAGCTGTACAACAGTAGTCCTCCAGCCGCTTTCGGCCACGGCGGCCAATATCAACGGAGATTAGATCAGAAGAAGCCTGTGCACTCTAACTTTGAAGAGACAGGAGTTGAATACGTTTGGAAACACAGACGCAGGCAGAGAGTTCTACTCCTTATGCGCGGAACATATTATGTTGCACTCTCTATTCCTTTACTCTCTTAGTTCCGATGGGACGATAATCCGCCATGACCTGAGAGAGATCAGGCGCAGGATCAACGGCTGAACGTGCTTTCCTAGGCACGGGGGTATCATACCGCCAACTTCCAAACTCCGGGCTGCTACTTAGTGAGAAATGCTTATATACAAACACCTAATACCACTTTTTGCCCGACCCACGCGCTTGCGACCACGAGACCAACGGGGTAGTTGTTGTACAATGTATGGTATAGGCATGTAATGAAAATGTGACAAACAAACAATAACTCACGTTTGAATGTATTGAAAGTTTTTTATTGCACATGAAAAAGAGTGGGTAAGAAACTCCATTGTTATTCTTACTCATAAAGGCAATAGTGATAATATTTGACAAAACAACGTATGTTATGTTGATATTTGTACAGTTGTCAAATCCTGGTATCGGTATTGACTCGTGCCTACCAATTGAATTCCCTGAGGTTCTTACATCGTTTGAACTAATATGGTTACTCTATATTTCACACAGTAAACACACTTTAATCACTTAACATCTTAAGTCAGTCCTCCGCAGAGGCCCGAGGGGCGCCGGCGGCTCGCAAGGAGGAACATCGGATGTAATGAGCAGTAAATAACACTGAGCGGTAATGGAAACATAATTGTGTCCACTGACATCGCTTCATTGTGCCCCGTGCCCCGGGCCCCGGGCCCCGGCTGTTAGGGACTTGGAGCATCTCAGTGGCCCACTTGCGCGAGTTAATTAGGAGCTCGGATCGCCGGCAGGTGGAGGCTGCGAGTTACGAGAGTGATCGCGAGGAAGTGGTTCTAGCGTCTGTTGTTTCATTCAGATGGAGCGATAACGTGATTTATTAAAATTGATCTCACTGTGGAATAGATTTACGTAAATCGGATTAGGTTCTACGCTGGTTGGATGCAAGCTAAAGATTGCTTGAAAATGCAAACTCATTGGATTTGAAAACAATTTTATTATTCGCTGAGATGATACTGCTGAGTGGGAGCAGATATTTTATTTCATTATTTTCAAATCATTTTATGCAAACAAACATCAACATTGATCTATTCTCCGTTAGAGTTAGTGTTTCAGACACCTTTCCATTCACAAGAGGTTCGAGTTTATTTCATTCGGTCTGGAAGCGCCGCCGTTAAGTCGGGATTATGTAAATGTGAACGTTTATAGTAGTTCATTCAATCTCCGCACTGAAAGGAGAACTATTCCTCCTTCCATTACCGCCGCCGCCTGCCTTCACATCGTAAAATAGGTAAACACCTGTAATAAAATCTAAATGCGTTTACTTGTTACTTCATTTATTTTCTTTGATATTTATTTTTTTAGACGTTACGTGTGATGGATTGTTTTTGATAAGATTTGACGGTTTTTTTAGAACATAGAACAATATTAAGAAAAAAATACATTCGAATCAGATGATGTGAGTTTCAATGTTTGTAAAAGCACCCACGACATTGGAAAAATTCCAAGTGTATGGCAACAGCACCGACGTGTCCTCAGGGAAGCGATAGGCGTAGACCTCTCGCGCCCGGCATTGGTCGAGGCCATGCTGCGGGGCGAGACGGAGTGGGAAGGGGTCGCCTCCTTCTGCGAAGCAATAATGCGTGAAGGAGAAGGCGGACCGCGAGAGGGAGAGGACAGCGTCCTCCCTCCGCCCCAACCGCAGTGGTAGACTGCCACGGCGTCCGACGTCGGCAGACGACCTCCGACCACCGTAGGCGCGGGCATGCGGACAGCGAGTAAAGGGCAACTCGCTGTCCGACCATGGACCATGCCCGGGTCGACGGCTCGTCGTGTTCTACGCGCGCCTCAAAGAGCGTCAGCACAATTACTGGGCCCCCTCACAGAGGGCCAAAGCCTGCCGGGGTCGCGGTACTTATTTCGATCACCGTGACCCCGGAACATTAAGGGCTATTGAAGGACACCGTGGATTTTAGTCAGTACAAGTCTGACAGTCCCTCCTGCCCTGCCCGGGGCGGGAGGACTCATTCGATGATTTTACCACGATAAAAAAAAAAATATGGCAACGTCTTTTTATTGTGAAGATATGCAATACTCTGCTATCACAGTTAATGAAGCTGCTGAAGACCACATAATAAAAAAGTTGACGATACCTCATTGAATAGTTAGAAGGATTTTTGTTAGTCTATTTATCGAGGAAGGCTATCGGCTATGTTTATCATTACATAATAAAGAGCACGATGAATGATAATGTAGGATCACTACATTACATACTAATCAGAGATGACACATTCATAAACCATTAAGTACGCGTATGTTATTGAATTTTTAATGATCTGCAATTAATTTTTAATTTTACTAGTCCTGCATACAAGTAGTAAGGCCATGTGACCTCCGCCGGGACCCGCACACTACATTAACGATCATCTTTACGACACTCGATGTTGTTTGACAATAGATCATTCACCATTGTGTCCCATTCATAATGGATGATGTCATTTCATTGATGATGATCAATGAAATGACATAAGATAATAGGTACGTAGAAATACACTCAAGAGCAATGTTTTAGGGTATACCTTTTTTTTTTTTTTTTAGCGTGTTAAAATCGTCAAATGAGACCTCCAACCCCGGGCAGGGCGGGAGGTACTGCTTGTACTGACTAAAATCCACGATGTCCTTCAATAGCCCTTTATGTTCCGGGGTCACGGTAATAGAAATAAGTCCCGCGACCCCGGCAGGATTTGGCCCTCTGAGAGGGGGCCCCATCATTTTGCTGACAGCTCTTTGAGGCGCGCGTGGAACACGACGCGCCGTCGTCCCGGGCATGGTCCATGGTCGGACAGCGAGTTGCCCTTTACTCGCTGTCCGCATGCCCGCGCCTACGGTGGCCGGAGATCGTCTTGCGACGTACGGCGCCGTGGGCGTACACCACTGCGGTTGGGGCGGAGGGAGGACGCTGTCCTTTCTCTCTCGCGGCCCGCCGTCTCCTTCACGAGCATAACTGCCTCGCAGAAGGCGGCGACCGCTTTCCACTCCGTCTCGCTCTTAGGGTATACCTAGACTCGTAAATAAGTTAATGAAAAAAAATGTGTTATTTACACAATTAAATAATTATAAGTACTCTATGTAATGCTATAAAAGGTAAATGTTACTTTGTATGGCCCTCATTGATCTTAGATCGGAATAAGTCATGCATGAAAATCTTGTGTGATCTAGGATGACCACAATGTGCTATCGATAAGGCCAAAAAGACTTTAAGAAATTACAAAAAGTTCTAGATTAATGGCAGAACGCTGTATACTCACGTCACGTCGATTCTAATTGTTCTGCTGTGACACGAGTGTGACAGCAGAACATCCGTCTTGTCTGCCTCCATCTCGGGAACTCGCGATTATTTACTACTTAACTCAGACAGACGAGTGGGGAATACCCGAGCGAGCGCCCGGAGCAATCCAGAAGATATCTTAGACGAGTACCGTTGTAGCAGCACCAGGGAGCCATAAATAAGCAGAGTGCCAGCGTGCCTTCGGGGGCGCTTTGATTTACTTTACTGCCCGGAGTAATATAATGCAAGAAGACTGACTTTATTACAACATTTACTTTTCCAAATATCATTCTAGCTATCTAAATCATCCATACTAACGAAAAGAAAACTTTTTATAGGTACATGTTATAAATAGCTGTGTGATTTTGTAGACGCTCGGCACACTATCTATCAAGGGTGACCTCCATTATGTCCACACATTGACACGCGCTACATTACCCATACTATCAATTACTAGAGTTACAAGAAAAAAGTAACAATAGAAATTAACGCCTCGAACTAAACAAAACCAAGCTTTTACGAACAATGTAATTTTATCCATTATCTCCGTAATGTCCTCCCACACGCACGTCCCACACCACACACATATTAATATGAAACTCCATTACTTAGTAAAAGCGCACACATTACTATGCATTACGAATTATTACTGAAAAACTAAAACGTAGCTTTCTAGTGCTAATTTACCAGATTGCCGGCACAAACAAACTGCAACTGTATGCGGTTGTGAGAGAGTTAGCATTTGAATAACAGGGGGCTTGTCCTGATAATAGAGCTGGGCTAAGCGTTGCACCCAGGGAATGAGTTACATTACAGTCAGTAGATATACGACGCTACGTGGTGCTATCACGAGCAGCTCGTCTGATGCACGGGTCCACTAGGGTTCTGTATGCAGGATAAATGAAACCAAGGTAGGTGACCCCAGAGAGAATTTCATTATCGTCTATCCTGACATACTTAATACCAAACTATCATTAACTTGGCGTCGGAGGGCAAGAACCGTTCGACCTCCACATTGCAGGGAAAAATTAGAAATTCAGCGAGAATCGTCCGCATAGTTCTCTTGTCTATTAAGGTATAATATGAAGCTGTTATCCCCAACACGCCTCCGATTGTCCTCGCAGACGGCGATAGTCTTTGATCGTTCATTGTGGCGCGCTAATTGAGAACACATTAGTCCGCCATTGAGGCTCACATCACATCATTACTGTCAACATTACTGTCGAGTTAGTGCGATGTGTTACATGCTAATTATAATTAATGGACCTCACACGGAGATCACAACGGACTTGCAAGTCGCCATCAACGTTAGCTCGCATCTCATGATATATTGATATTGTCATCGTTAAATCAACTCGCCAAGATTGTTTGTCATAGCTATGTATTTCAATAGCCTAAAATAAATTTAATGATTTATTATTAAAGGTGTCTCATATCAGACTACAATTAGACAGTACAAATACTCGTACGTTTTTTGTGGTTATCTGTCACAATTTCGCAAGATAACGTTTCCCATACATTAAGTAAGCAAATAAGCTCCTTCATACACGAGGCGACGACTTTGACATCCATTAACGCGTGCCTGTACGAACCTCTACGGATTTGTATTACGAAAGTCACCCTGGATACTAAAGTCGTAAGATATTGGAGACTTGCGTCACCTTGTGTAAGACTCCGACATACAGCGGCCTGTCAGTAAGCAACACAACATGTTTCAATAAAGCATTTACTGGAACATGCCCATCAAAGGTTACGAGCCATTTGTATCGACATGATGGCTGTTATAAGGGGGCGCGAGGCCGCGCGGCTGTCATGGCCGACACATGATACGCTACTCCCCGACACACTCGTGCGTGTTTGTACAACACTCGGCTACTGCTACTACTTACATTGTATCATAGCGGTATTAAATTTTATCCTTATCACAGCTTTTGATTTAATCACGGTATTGGACGAACGCGAATACTTTTGAAGTGTTCTTGAAAAGCTACCTTGAAGCTTGTCTTGAAAAATGGTCGGAAGGGTAAGAAATACATGAAATGAATGAATGAATGAATGAATGATTTATTTGCCAGAATATAGGTGTACAGTTACATGGTTGAAGTTGATATTATAAGTCTCACTATATTCGACTTACAAGTCGTGCAAATATTTAAATTATTTAAATTACTGACATGTATCATGGATTCGTTTAAGGTTTATAGATATTACATTTAATACTTACAAACATGTCAATGAAATTAAAAGAATAAATGTCAATTAACAATGTTACAAATCCATCACATTAAATTAAAGTAAAATACAGTCTATAGCACATTATATCTAAATACATAAGTCAATAAATAATTAGTAAGATAAATGTCAATTTATTTAAAACGAATCAATTAGGTTTAGGTAAATAGTCAGGGGTTATTAAATTATTACAATATAGGTCAATAAATAAGTAAATAAATGGCAATTAATAACAATTCTACATTATTTATAACAATATATCAAATGGATTTTAGTTTCAAATAATCATCTATTGAATAAAAACATTTCTCACATAGCCAATTATACAATGTCCTATTAAATTCTAAGTTATTCATTATATGAAATTTTTTTGGCAGGTTGTTATAAATTTTCACTGCTGTGCTGTAGCAGTTTTTGTCAATTATTTTTAATCTGCTTCGAGGAATAATTAAGGGTTTTTGTACTATCTTCCTTTTAAACTGGGCCTTGTCATCCTTTTCAAAAAGAGACATGTTGTTTCTGACAAATTTACACAATTCAAAAATGTATAAGGATGGAAGTGTTAACAAATGTTTATTAATAAAAATTGGTTTGCAGGAATCGGTCCACTTGAGGCTATAAATTGACCTAATGCATTTTTTTTGGGCTATGAATGCTCTCTGGGCGTCTGTAGAGTTTCCCCATATAATTAAACCGTACCTCAGAACTGAACATACATGACTGTGGTATACCATTAACGCAGTATCAGTGTTTGTTATGTTTTTTATTTTACGAAGTGCGTATATGAATTTGTGTATTGTTTTACACACCCCATCAACATGACATTTCCAATTGCAATAGCTATCAATATTTATTCCTAGAAAATTAATGTCATTAACTCCTTCAATCACTTCATTATTGAATTTTATTGGCAAGTCTATTGTACTGTTACTACTTATTTTATTATTATATGTCAAATATCTCATAAATTTTGTTTTGTCTGTATTTATTTCTAAATTATTTTCCTTTAACCAGTCATGAATATCCTTAAGGGCATTATTTGTGACGTTAATTGCCTTTTCAATCGTAGCTTCTTTAGTTAACAGAGTGGTGTCGTCTGCAAATAGTACCATATATTGGTTTGTTGATTGAGGCAATTCATTAATGTACGTTATAAACAATGGCGGTGAAAGCACAGTTCCCTGAGGTACACCATATTGATTGGTTGCGTATGGAGACCGGTATGTTACCTTGGTGTTAGTCTCAGGGCACATTTTTACAATCTCTGTGTATTGTTTTCTACCTCTTAGATAGCTTTCTAACCAATTATATGCAGGGCCTCTAATTCCGTACTGATCAAGTTTGTTCAATAATTTATCATGGCAAACCATATCGAAGGCTTTGCTCATGTCTAGAAATACTGCTATTGGGATTTCTTTCCTATCAAGAGAATTTAGGATTTCTTTTATTAAATTGAAACATGCTAAAGTCGTTGACTTATTTTTAATAAAACCGTTTTGTTGTGTGCATA
Source organism: Agrotis ipsilon (assembly GCA_028554685.1). Classification (NCBI taxonomy): domain Eukaryota; kingdom Metazoa; phylum Arthropoda; class Insecta; order Lepidoptera; family Noctuidae; genus Agrotis; species Agrotis ipsilon. Next base: position 17,392,473 of record CM052969.1, on the reverse strand, counting down.
GAATTTCATTTTTTTCAAAGAAGTTCGTAATTCTTGTACTCATAGCCTTCTCAAATACTTTCGAGAAAGTTGGTACCAGGGTAATGGGTCTATAGTTACCCGCTTCAGATTTTGATTTTTTTTTATGAAATAAGGTTAAAAACTAAAACTCGACTACTGAAAAATCACGCTCTTAAAAGTACGATACATAAAAATAATCTCATCTGAAATTGTCTTATAGTCGTGGTCGTATGACACTTTGTCCGAAAGTTATGATGGTTATGATCCGTCACTACTGTGAGAATATTTATTTTAGAACGGGCCATCGAATGATGAAGACGTTTCCAACCATTCCTCATTTTGTCAAAAGCCCTTAACGTTTAACAGTTACTGATGGGATATAGCCAGTAAAACAATAATTACTTGGTTAAGCAGTATTTATTAATTTAAATATACGCAGTGGTTGTGAGCCGTCGCGAGTCCAGAGCCAGAGAGAGAGACGAAAGAGAAAGTAGTTATTTTAAAAACTGAAACACAAGCAAGGATCTAAACGCCATACAGCCAACAGTTACATCATGAGACAGTCTCGCGAAACCGCAGTTCCGCGAACTCGGCAAAAAAGAATAGCCCTACCGTAGTTATGTAAATAGAACAACCAATCACACCCACAATGTCAACAAGTCAATTTATTTTGACCCTAATCTGAGAGCACTTAGATCAGAAGTAGAGAAGACGTGTCAGTCGTGATTCAACTGCCCTCATCCGCGTCATTATCCTATGTACTAATATTGAAAGTTTGTATTTATGGATGTATGGATGTTTGTTACTCTTTCACGCAAAAACTACAGAACGGATTTGGCTGAAATTTGGTACACAGATAGTTTATAACCTGGACTAACATATAGGATAGTTTTTATCCCGATTTTATGTTCCCGTGGGATAATTTTCGAGTTGTAGCGGGAGAAACCGCTGGCAGCAGCTAGTAATATATAAAGTGCTTCGATTACAATATTCATTGATATTCTTTAAATGTTCCTAGTTTGCCGGCAGTTAGGGTGATCTAGTTTACTTTATTAACTACGTCGTAGCTACCACAGTAATCTGTGGAGACTCTTCGTATTATTTATAGTCCTCTAGATATACAGGGTGAAACCGAAATCATGAGCAATATTTTAATCTAAAGCTCTACTCACGATGCTAATTGCATTACAGCTAATAAATTAAATATTATTAATGCAATTACGGACACCTTTAAAAATGTAGTATGTCTCATTGCAAAGGAACACTAAAAGTAATAAAAAAAAAACATAAACCCCAAAAAATCCTTAAGTATCAAAATTTTCCCCACCAACGTGTCTCCACGTTGCCGTCGTGGTGGGGCTTGCGTGTCTCAATGATCTCTGGGCCCCTGCCGGTAGAGGCACTCGTGCACTCATGCCGGATAGGCTCAGAGGGAGAGACCAGACAAAGTGGGACACCGGGGAAAGGCGCGCCGCCTGCAGGATCGAGCAGTTAGCTCGAGCTTGTAGGCGGCGCGGGGCCCGGTCTCAGAGACTGGGCTCAGGGGGGGAAAGGTTCACTTCCGGTCTGCGTCTGCGCGTTCAGACGTAACCGTGAAGTGAACCAGGGGATGGGAATGGGGGTAGGGTTGTAAGAGGAACTCACCTCTCTAAAAAAGTAAAATTATGGAAAAAAAGATTAGTGTTTCGACTACCCAGGCGGGTCCCAGCTGCTCAGCAGCTGGGGAATCCCGCACCGGACTCGTCCGGTCTGCCCCATCGTACTCTGGGGGGGGCAACAATAATCTGTTTTGGCCAAACTTTGCACCGGCAGTCGCCGCATCGAGCCAGGGGGGCTCACGTGCCTGTGAGGGGGAGTCACTGGACTTGTCCAGTACGTCCTCCTCACCGACACCGAAAAACGAGCGGGCACAGAGTGCCGCTCCGCAGAAGGAGGGGGCGCTGGTGCCTGAGTCGGAGTCCGACTCGGCATCAGACGCCGTTAGCTTCCAGAGTGTTACCTCTGGAAGCGTAACGAAGAGGAGTGAGGGGAGCGCCAATAAGAGGAGTAAATTCCTCAAGCGCTCCCGGGAAGATGTCTCCTCGTCCGAGGAGGGTCCTGCCGGCCGGAAGATCCCCACTAGCGTGCGGGGTAAAGGCCGAGGCAGGAGTGGGGGCAGAGGGCTCACGACTGAGCCCCCCCCCTCTTTCGAAGTTACAGTGGAGGAGGCTCTCCGCAGCTTAACCCGCAGCAAGCCAGGCAAAAAGGCCACAAAGGATAGGCAGATAAGTGTGGTCTTGGCAAAAATCGTTGGGGCGGCAACGGAGAGCCTCGGCCGGCCTCCTCCCGCATCGACAGCATCGGACGAAATGTCCCAAATGCGGGAGGAAGTCGCCAAACTGACGGCGGCAATGGATGTTCTCCGGAAGGAGAACATCCATCTTAAAACGGAGCTGGCTGGGCTGCGGAAGGGCCGGGATGAGGTCCCACGGCCGCAGACACAGCCGCAGACGCAGACGCAGGCGCAGGCACGTAGGAAGGAGCCGCCGGCGAAGCCCGCACCAACAGACGACAGCAGTGCTGTCCTAAGTCTGGTGCGGCAGGAGCTGGCGGCCTTCAACCAGCGGTTCGCGGCGCTAGAGAACCGTATCCTGCGCCCACCACTCGCGGCAGCGTCGTATGCGGCTGTGGCCGCATCCACGCCACCCAGGCTGGCCCCGGAGAAGCGGGCCACGACTAAGCCGCCAGCACCGCCCAAGCAGCCCCCGGCGGGGGCTGCTAGGGCGGCGGCGGCACCGGCGAAGACGAAGGCGGCCCCGGCGAGGGCAGTCCCAGCGGCGGCGGCTCCTGGGACACCGGCCCCGCAGAGCTCGGGCCCAAAAAGGAAGAAAGGTGTCACGGCGGCGGCGGCGAGTCAGCCGCCCCAACCTGTTCCGTCTACGCAGCCCTCGCGTCCTCCCCCAGCCGATGCCGAATGGCAGGTGGCGGGAGAGAGCAGGGCCAAGAAGAGGAACACGCGGCGACAGCGAAGGCGGCAGCGAAAGCGAACCGTCGCGGCGAAACTCCGCGCCCCGAAGACCGCGGCTGTAGTTATTACTCTGCAGCCGGACGCGGTCAAGAGGGGCGTGACGTACCGCGACGTGTTCGCGAAGGCGAAGGAGGCAGTGGACCTCCGAGAGCTGGGTATCGACGGGGGCCTCCGGGTGCAAGTCACCGCAACGGGGGCCAGACTCCTGTCGATCCCCGGCGCGGCCAGCGGCCCTACCGCTGACGCTCTGGCCGAAAGGCTCAGAGCGTCCTTAAACGCGGAGGAGGCCCGAGTCTCCAGGCCCGTAAAGCGCGCTGACCTGCGCATTATGGGCCTGGACGACTCCATCTCGGAGGGGGACGTGGTGGCCGCCGTGGCCAGGGCTGGGGAATGCCCCGCCGATCAGGTCAGGGCAGGCATCCTACGCCCTGACTTCGCGGGGCTGCTGTCAGTAACGGTCAGCTGCCCCGTGCCGGCGGCCAAAAAGATTGGGGAGGGCCGAAGGCTCTTGGTCGGCTGGGTGTCCGCGCAGGTGAAACTGCTGGAGCCCAGGCCCCTGAGGTGCTTCCGCTGCCAAGTGGGTAACCACACGGCGTGCAAGTGCACCTCGGAGGTTGACCGCAGCGGCGATTGCTTCCGCTGCGGCCGGCCCGGTCACAAGGCCGGCTCTTGCAATGCCCCGCCGCACTGTTTCCTATGTGCGGCGGCTGGTAAGCCGGCCGATCACCGGGCAGGGGGCAAAGCCTGCGCCCCGCCCGCCAAGACCAAGAGCAGAGGTAGGCCCTCTGCCACCGCCGTCCCCGCTACTGCCGCCGCCGCAGCTCCCGCTGCCGCCGCCGCCGCCGTCGCAGCCACCGCCGCCGCCGCCGCCACCGCTGCGGCCGCCGCCGTGGCCGTACCCCCGCGAGGGGTCCTGGAGGAGGCTGCAATGGATTCAGATTAATGTCTCCATTGCGCTTCCTCCAGGCGAACATCAACCACTGCGCCGCTGCTCAGGATCTCTTGCTCCAGAGCATGGCGCAGTGGTTGATCAATGTCGCCGTGGTCGCCGAGCCGTACTTTGTCGTGCCCAGAGATGACTGGGTAGCGGACCTGAACGACTCGGTGACCCTAATTTTGTCGACCGCCGCCGGTACCCCGCCCCTCGATCGTGTTCAGAGAGGGCGCGGGATCGTCGCAGCGCGGTTCGGGGAGATCGCCGTTGTCGGCGTGTATTTCTCCCCGAACCGAACTCTCGCCGAGTTCCAAGACTCCCTAGCGGAGCTGGGAGACGTCGTCGTCGCCCTCGGTTCCCTCCCCGCGCTTGTCCTCGGGGACTTCAATGCCAAAAATCCGGCTTGGGGTTCCCGGTCCATGGACCGTTTGCGGGGTAGGACGCTCGAGCGCTGGGCCCGTGGTCATGGCCTAGTGATCGAGAACCGGGGTTCTATCCCCACGTGCGTGCGGTTTATGGGCGAGTCGGTGGTGGACATTACGTTCGCCACCCCCGACCTGTCGCCGCGCGTCACTGACTGGCGCGTTGTAGAGGAGGTGGAGACCTACTCCGATCACCGGTATATCCGGTTCGACGTCTCCACCCAGACCTCAGACGCGCCGGTCCCAAGTGGACGGAACCCGTGTGGTCCGCGATGGGCGCTGAAGCAGCTGGACCGGGAGCTATTCCTGGAAGCCTCGATCGTGCAGGCCTGGGTGTCACCACCGGACAGGCCTGCCGACGTCAACGACGAGGCGGAGTGGTTCCGGGAGGCCATGTCGGAAATCTGCGACGTGGCCATGCCCCGGGTCCGGCAAGGACGCGCCCGGCGTCAGTTGTACTGGTGGTCGAGTGAGCTGGCAGCGCTGCGCGAGGCGTGCGTTGCCGCGCGACGCCAGTACACCAGGTTCCGCAGGCGCCGCACCCGACCTCCGGATGCGGCGACTGTAGAGGCGGAGCTATACGAGGGCTACAGGGCAGCGAAGACCGTCCTCCGCGACGCGATCTTTCGGGCCAAGGAATTGGCCCGCGAGGAGATGCTGGAGTCTCTGAACGGGGACCCATGGGGCCGGCCTTACAAGGCGGTGAGAGCGAAGCTCCGCCCCTGGGCTCCCCCGTTGACGCAGAGGCTCCGGCCTCAGTTCGTGGAGGAAGTGGTGAGCGCCCTGTTCCCATCGCGAGGGGAGCATACTCCCCCGCCCATGGCTCCGTCTCGGACGGAATCTGACGGTGAAGCTGGCGCAAACGCGGACCACAGCAGCGACGACGACGTCTACGACGCTCCAGAGGTGACCGAGGTAGACCTGAGAGTGGCGGTACAGCGGCTCAAAGCCAAAAATACCGCCCCAGGACCCGACGGCCTGCCAGGGAAAGCCTGGGTCCTGGCCTTCGGGACTCTCGGGCCTCGACTGGGGGGGCTCTTTAGCGCATGCCTGGAGAGGGGCCGGTTCCCGCTTCCTTGGAAGACGGGGAAACTGGTCCTGATCCAGAAGCCCGGGTGCCCTGCGGACTCTCCGTCCGCATTCCGGCCCATCGTGCTGCTCGACGAGGTGGGCAAGCTCTTTGAGAGAGTTATTGCAGACCGCCTCGTCGGGCACCTGAATCGGATGGGCCCGGACCTGTCGGAGAGCCAGTTCGGCTTCCGCAGGGGGCGCTCGACGGTGGACGCCATCATGCGCGTTAGAGCCCTCACGACGGGGGATGCTGTTGCCCGGGGCAGGGTCGTCTTGGCGGTGTCTTTGGACATCTCCAATGCCTTCAACACCCTGCCCTGGAGTTGCATCAGGGAGGCACTCCGGTATCACCGGGTGCCGACCTACCTCCGTCGTGTGGTCGAGGATTACCTGACGGACAGAGCCGTCATCTACCCCGGTCACCGGGGAGAGTGGAACCGGCGAGAGATGCCGTGCGGTGTCCCACAGGGCTCGGTCTTGGGGCCGTCCCTGTGGAACATCGGCTACGACTACGTGCTGCGAGGCGACCTCCCGGACGGCGTCAGCGTAATTTGTTACGCTGACGACACGCTCGTCCTGGCACAGGGAGTGTCGCACCAGGCGGCGGCCGACAAGGCGACACAAGCGGTTGCGACAGTAGTCCAAAGGATCCGGCAGCTGGGACTCGAGGTGGCGCTTCACAAAACGGTGGCCATGTGCTTTCATGGCCGCCTGAACGCGCCGCGGACCGAGTCCCACATAACGGTGGAGGGGGTTCGCATCGGCGTCGGGAGGACGATGAAGTACCTAGGACTCGTCCTCGACAGCCGGTGGAACTTCAGGGAGCATTTCCTGAGTTTGGCCCCAAGGCTGAACCGGACAGCAGCCGCCCTCAAGCGACTGCTGCCTAATCTCAGCGGGCCAAACGCCTCCTGCCGTAGGCTGTACGCCGGTATCGTGCGGTCCATGGCCCTCTATGGGGCCCCCGTGTGGGCCCTGAGCATCCGGACGCGACCACTGAAGTTGGTCGCATGCCAGAGGGTCATGGCTATCCGGATGATCCGGGGATACCGCACGATCGCCGGCGAAGCGGCGAACCTGCTTGCCGGATTACTACCCTGGGATCTGGAGGCGACTGCCCTCCAGCACGTCTATGAGTGGCGTGTGGAGGCGCAGCGCCGGGGCGAGACCCCGCTGCCTCGAGAAGTCGAGGCGTGGCGGGAAGAGCTCCGGCGCGAGCTCAGGGTAGTATGGATTGGACGATTGTCGCAACCGACGGCCGGGCACGCCGCAATCGCGGCGGTAAGACCCCTCTTTGAGGAGTGGCTGGAGAGACGTCACGGCGTCCTGACCTATCGCATGACGCAGGTCCTCACCGGACACGGAAGTTTCGGGAGGTACCTGTGGCTGATGGGAAAGGAGGAAACGCCGGGGTGTCACCACTGCGAAGATCGCCCGGAGGACACAGTAGAGCATACGGTGCAAGACTGCCCAGCTTGGGCAGAGCACCGACGTGTCCTCACGGCGGCGATAGGCGGAGACCTCTCGCGCCCGGCATTGGTTTCGGCCATGCTGCGGAGCGAGACGGAGTGGGAAGCGGTCGCCGCCTTCTGCGAGGCAGTAATGCTCGTGAAGGAGGCGGCGGGCCGCGAGAGAGAGAGGACAGCGTCCTCCCTCCGCCCCAACCGCAGTGGTGTACGCCCACGGCGCCGTACGTCGCAAGACGATCTCCGGCCACCGTAGGCGCGGGCATGCGGACAGCGAGTAAAGGGCAACTCGCTGTCCGACCATGGACCATGCCCGGGTCGACGGCGCGTCGTGTTCCACGCGCGCCTCAAAGAGCTGTCAGCAAAAATGACGGGGCCCCCTCTCAGAGGGCCAAAGCCTGCCGGGGTCGCGGGATTTATTTCTATTACCGTGACCCCGGAACATAAAGGGCTACTGAAGGACACCGTGGATTTTAGTCAGTACAAGTCTGACAGTACCTCCCGCCCTGCCCGGGGTTGGAGGTCTCATTTGATGATTTTACCACGATAAAAAAAAAAAAAAAAAAAAGTATCAAAATTTTAAAGCGCAGTAGACCGCGCGGAACGAAAAGTAAACAAACATCAAATAATATTAAGCGAAGATATTTGCATTTACAATGTTTTTGAGTTCCGTAATACGATTAGTATCTATCTTTAGTAATGCCCGAGTTTAATATATTGCTCATTAACAAAATTTCACCCTGTATAAAGATATTGGAAAGATCTTTTCTTGTGACACAGTAAAGTACTACAACGTAATTGAACTTACTTTAATTTCATTTCAGTCCCTTGGCATTTTATGCCTATTTGAACAAAAAAAGTGGTTAAAACTTTTGAACTGTAAGAAATAACACCGTATGTCTCAGAGGTAATAAGATTGAAAATGATTTAGTTCATTTAAAATCTTTATTTGATTTGACAGTCTATTTACACACATTCACACTACACACACACACACTTTTTTATTACGTGGTAAAATTATCAAATGTGTCCTCCCACCCCGGGCAGGACGGGAGGGACTGTCAGACTTCTACTGACTAAAATCCACGGTGTCCTTCGATAGCCTTATGTTCCGGCGTCACGGTAATGGAAATAAGTACCGCGACCCCGGCAGGCACACACACACACGCTAGTATTGATATACTGGAGTGACACAGTGAACATAGTGATCTATGTCCCTGTTTTAAGGGATCCGTATCGTTCGAAGGGCAAAACGAGACCTTATTACAGACTGCGGTCCGTCATGAACCGTGATAGTTTGGCAGTTGAAATATTCACTTAATTATGAAACCCAGATGGTCTACGAACTACGCGACAACCACACTGATAAAACAAAATGAGGAAATTGTTTGGTGCTCAGTAACTGGACCTATGGAAGCCCTGGAGCCCTGGGCCGTCTGAGCCGGTTGGCCCATTTATGACCGGCTCACTACACTTAAAACTTCGTTATTTTCATCCCCCTCCCCCCGCATCTCTCCCCTTTATCAAGTTCAAGGAAAGTTAGACGATAAGAATTCTAAAGATTCGGGAAGGCTCCCATCGTTTAGTAAAGTTCCGCAGGATTATCTAATAAAAACAATGTTTCAACTGGATTTAAGTAAAAAGATCTCGTCTTTATCTTCCCATTCGAGTCTTTAAGTAAATGAAGAATCTGTACAATTATTACTATCTACTTACAATGGTAATTCCGCCTCGATTTGAACTGATTGATTTGACCTTTCGATCTAAATATATCATTTGAATATCTATCCAATAAGTATTTGAATTTCAGTTCTTTTTTCCTTAGCTTTAAATATTCTATCAGAAGCTTGCCTACTAATATAAAATTCAGTTTTGGAACTATCGTGATGGCGGGCTTTCCTATCGTTATCGCTATAGTTGTGTGGTGTTCCCTTAACAGGCACAGAGCATCCACTAACTCAGTTTATCACATAACTAGGAGCAGCGAGTGAATCTCGACAAACGTGTATTTATGATCTCCGCGAGGATTCCTGCGCGAGGCACACGTACTGCATAATTACAAGTTGTCTACATGGAGTAATGCGACGCCTGAGAACGAACCCACGACACGTAGGCATCAAGTAGCGACTGAATAAAACAGCGCGAGGAGAGGGAGGAGGTTGTCGTCCGGTTATTATTATTTCAGGGGTGTAATTAGCAGAAGCCGTCGCCCCCCGGGGAGCAAGGGGTCGTTCACAGGTTAAGTGACGCAGATTGTCAAGAGATCAAACGGGTCATAATAAAGACTTAAAGTTTTAACTGTTTTATAGAAGTTTCTGAGAAAGACGTTTGAACTCCAACCAATTAATTGAGCCGCCGCGTGCCGCACTTACTGATTGTGTGGCTTTTGTGGCGTTCTTGTTTCCTTAGTTAGATTTTCTATAAGATTAACACCTACTTTAACAAAGTTAATTATGTATTCGGTTACAAGTTCTACTCAGTGTTTTTACAACTCAGAAATTGTATCATGATGCGCGTCATTTCGTTGGTCAAACTCGTTTGCCATCTTTAGAAGTACTAGACTTTTAACTTAATTGCAGTTCCACCATACTCCATAAGATCTTAGCGCATCCAACTAAAATAACAGTAGGAGTTATTACCACTATTTCAGGTACAACAAAGGATTCAAGTACGCAAATTATACGGTAAGTATCTCATACATAACGTAACGCTACACTAAGGAAAACGTGCAAATGTTCCAACCGCCGCGGATTTACAACATTTTGGAGTTAACATATTTTATGGACATAATCTTCACATTTTTGGAGCGATCCTGGGAGCATTCCTGTCGAAACCTCCGACGAATTACGAGAAACGTTTATTATGATTAGGTGGTTATCGGATAACATTCGTAATTTTACTGGAATTAGGGAAGATACTGATACTGTTGGTAAATTCAATTCATTTAATAACTCGAGGCAAATACAATTTGCTCAATTAAAAACGGAGCTTTTAGATTAATTACCGCTAAATAGCCTGCGCTATTAGTCCGTCAACGAAATACGAACTCGAGCCGAAACTTTTGAGTAAACTCTACTCCCTATTAGATCTGAATTCATAATTTCAGACAACATCGGTAGTCGAGACAACTGTTTAACCATGTTGTCATTAATTTTAAGTTCACATCACTGACTAATCTTATGTCGCGTGGTGAAAAATAATACGAAACGCCCAAAATGTTTGCCAAACTTACAGGTTTTGTGCTTGAATAGTAGAACCATTGTCGCCGTCCGTCGTTTGCTACGGCTGGGGCGTGAGGTGGAGGATGTCCTCTTCCTCATGCAATCCATGTTTTCCTATTCTAGCATTATTTTTTCGTAAAATGGCCCGAATTTAGGCCAGATGTGAGAGGTCGCTGGCACCTATTGTCTCCGCGAAGAATCAGCTCCACCTTAGGTTTCATAGTATCCTCCAGGCTATCCATCGTGATGACCCCGGCGCGTTTCCTCTCGCTGAATCTTACAGAGGAACCCCTGAAACAACCGTGTTAGGCAAGCACCTGTGTCAGTGGTCAAGCGGAATTCGAGGATGCGGCGTCGTGCATAAGTCGCAACACCTTAGGTTATAGATAGAACGAAATAGTAGTGGGGTCTAGAAATTATGCTTAGGCATACACAGCTGTAGTCGGTAAGTAAGCGGTAGCTTATTAGCTCCGGAAACACGATGGAACTTAATAATTACAAGTAATAATTTGTTCCACGACATGCAGGCAATATGGCACAACATAATGAAGTCTCCCGCCAGTCGAGGACTGTACCTATTTAAAGCCTCCACATAGTATGCACACAGTACAGCCGGAGCACTCGTGCAGGCTCCGGAGTAATTTAATATCGGCGTCGTTAATGAACATAATAAGTCTTTGAACCGACTGGCATTATGTTCGCCGGCAGACTGTCAGGATGAGAGTAATTAATGCATGCGGCTTGTACGAGTACACATCATTGTGTAGTCTACTTTAATTACAATTTATTTATTTATAAGTGAACAAGTGATTAAAATTCTACGCCATTATGAATTATTTTCAACATCTTTATAACATTAAAATAATGTCTCACTCGGAACAGTGATTATTTACCGTATATTGAATTCCTTTCAACAAATAATATTCTTTCTTCTCTAAACAAAAGAGTTTAAAATCCTGGATCAAGTCACGTGGTGCCCCAGTAAGCCAGTTTGACGCGAGGTAATGAATCGTTTCGACAAGTTTGTGCATTCAACTACAACTTGCGCCATTATATCTGACAACTTGCAACTTGTTAACTGAACTCTGAATAGTTTATAGTGCAATCGACGACAGTGACGTCACCGTGCGCTAACTACCAGCCACTGTCGAGCTCGGACCAACTTTGGAGGTTATTCAATATCCTAGTTAGTGTGTAAATAGGACAATGTCACTATCACACGGTACAAAAGAAAACGTGTTGAACGAAACCAATGATTTTAATGCAATTTACATTAACCAACGTGTTTCACCTGCTATTTATAAGAGTTTTGGATAATAAACTAGTCGAAATGTGATGTTGATACTAATTTATTTTACAACCACATTCGAACAGCTGTTAATGGAATTGAACGGAATTTTACGCCGACATGGAATGTTTCCCAAATTAGCGAAACTAATTCCGCGTGTGTGGGCGAAGCAATATTACAATGATCACTATTAAACACGCAGACAGTGCAGCTCGCAGCGCCGCGAGCCTCGTGTAAACAGCGGCAGGTGGCGCGGCCATCGCGCTCCAATCCACGCGAGTACCACTCTCAGCAACACATCACGCCAGTTTACGAGCTCACGAATAGAATTCCTGTAAAAAGTGATGTTCGCGTAAAATGTGATGTTTGTGTAAGAATGCCGTGTTTTGATCTCAGAATAGATCGCATGTGGGTGTCGTAAGGAGCGCCCGCTGCTAAGGATTGAGTCGGAAATACTGGCCGCCTCACTACAGGATATTAATAAAATTAGTTTATGATTACCACGGGTTTTTTTTTGTTGTTTAATGATAGGTTCGCGTTTGACTACTATCTCACCTGATAGTAGTTGGATGTGGTCGACGATGAAGAACGATTGTGTAGAAGTTACCTAAGTGACCTAAAGATCCTAAGGTTATATTACCTACATAATTATATGCTGTCGGGAAATACAGATGGGGTGAATTCCACTCCTTAGCTGTGCTTAAAATAAAGGATGATGAGGATATGATAACTCTTTTAGTGCTTTTAGTTTCATGCACTTGATGCCGTCGGCATCCCGCGACACGTAGCGACGTGTCCCGAAGTTGCATGTAAATATGAACTGTAATTACTGTTGATACATTTCAATGTTCTTTGCCGCATTGTAAAATGCCGTCCGGCTCGGCCGGTTGGTCTGAATCATACCTAAAAAAGTAAAGAACAAAGTGAATTAAAATTACATATCAACGATAAACCGGCTCCAAACTTCGCATCAGTCTAGAGAAGGAAAGAATAAATCTTAATAAATCTAAATAAAAGTAAACATTTCTAAAGTAGTTCAGTCAAAATATTTCTAATCTTTGTAAACGTAGGAGGATTATAATCAGCTGCAGACGTTTAGTATCCACTCACTAGTGCTATTATGCTATTCCGATACAGTAATACGAATGTAGGTGTGTGAGGTAGTAACCACGCGCCGCCGACACTCGTCGTCGCTCCGCTACATCGTGTTCCGACACTTTAATACACATTATAAATCTCTCACTCAAGTACATCATAATAGAAGCACATTCATCACACTCTCACATTCTAGAGAACACGTAAATATTTCTAGATAATATATTATTATAACGTGATTTACTACTACAAGACATCAATTCTTTTATTATGTTTTTCTAATTTAAAGCAGGATTTGAGGCATCGTGTACATCGTACAAACGTAAAATATAATAATTTTAGATATTATATTTTGTAATACATTATGTCGATTTGTTTTGATTGAATGGTTGGTTGGGCCTTTCAATGTCTAGATACGAGAAACAATTTCGTTTGAACGAATTTAATAAAAGATTATTTTTCAACGTCGAAATAGGTTACTGAATACCGCGACCGCTTGAGCGCTCGGCCGTCAATCAAAATGTAAAGTTACAAATATGGAGCAGTCAAGTGAAGCGCCCCACGAGCGCCACACAGATACACCCTCGTTACAATGTGCCTCTTAAAAATGAATATAAACGTATTACAATAACGCTTGGTACTCTAGAATCGATTCCCGATCGAGGTACAAAAGGGAACGCTCCAAATGATATCGGTTCTGTAATCGTTGTATGTCGTAATCGGTTTAATTGCGATCCGATCCGCTGTGAGCCGGCCCGATCCAGTACGATCAGAGCCGAGCCAGCTCCGAACGCAATCAATTATGTCGTTAGAGGGTTCCGGATCAATCGGAAAAAAGTAAGGACGTATAAAAGCTCCTGAAACGTTTAAAAATCGATGATTCAATCTGTGTTTTCATTGAAAATAAATCGGAATTTAATTTGGTCATGAAAACTGTTTCTGTAACATTTCTAATATTGAATTTTTTACCTTAATTCTTTAGTTAAAAAATCGTTTATAAAGTGATTCAACAAGTAGTTCGCCAACTAAAATAGTGAGGTGACTCATTGGCCGCCATCGCGGGGTGTCCGTGACCTGCCGCCACGGGAACCTCAAATAGTTTCTTTCATCTTTCAATTCCATTACAACTTAACATTTTTTTTAATGAAACTTAGCAAATAGGGTAATGTTCTGAGAAATAGCTTTGAACAGTATTAATGAACGGTCATTAGTTTACCTTACAGAAAATCTATCATTAATCAAAAGAATACTGCTAAGGTTTTTGTGTCCTTACCAGTTAAATCAAATAACTAAGTACTTATTTGAATGTTTTTGTAATAGTCTTGCAATTGTGTTGCTTTACTTTTCAGCTTCAAAAGTACTGAAGGATAGGGTAAAACAGGTCGGCTTTGTCAGAAGTTATTTTTACGCGAACCTCGCTAAATAATAAAGTAGTGTGTAGCGCCCCGGGATTACGGGATTAAATGCAGAACCCTCCGGAATGTATAGTGAGAGCGATTATATTGTAGTCGTTTGTTTGATAGTGAAGATGTAATGTTATAGTCTGAGGAGTGTTATATGTTTAAATGGGTGTTTGGGTGATAGGCCGATTGTGGCTTTGGCCACCAGTCGGTCAAGCTGATCACTAGAAAAATAAATACTTTTTTATTTAGTTAACTGATGATAAATGAGAGGTGTGATAAATGATGTTTATTTAGCAAATTGGTTTTGGCAAACTCTTTTTCATTTCTCATACTCGGAAAGTAGTGTTTGTTTGATCAGAGCAGCGGGTCGAAAACGATGCTTCCCTCCCTTGGGCGAGAAAGACTCATAGTAATTGCTTCCCTCCCTAGGGCGGGAATGAATTTTAAAAATAGAACTAAAATTGGTTATTTAGTCGGCTATAATTTTCTATTTTAATAATTTCGTGCTAAAGCTAACCAGAATAATAAAACACTAAAAAATAAAGATTTCGAGTCGACAACATAGATTCGCAAAATTCGGATAGTCGAGTATTTTGTAAATTTCTAATGATTTTCTGACCAGACAGATCGCAGCCGCCATTTTTGACATCGGTTATCATGTTGAGAAGTTTTAATTTTTTTTCTTTATTTTCGGCCAGTGTCATGTGGTGTATTATGTAGTTACTAAACCTCCTTAGAAAAACCTATAAACTTATGAGTTACCGTGACACCTACATTTAGTACCTAGATGTGTATATGACACACATTTCACCCGAGCGAAGCCGGGTTTTCATATCGTTTTTACATAATTAAGAAAAATATCGATAAAAAAAAATGCTGCGGTCTTGTGAGTGTATACGGCCAATGTGAATTAAAAAAAATAGATAGATACCTATTAAAGTGGGATGGCCCGCGGCGGTGACGCGGACGGTGTGTTCCATATTTGAAATTTAAATTAAAAAGGATATTTTTTACTTTCCTTATATTTGAAATGAAAAGTAGAGTGTTTAACACGGGTGAATGTCATCAATTCCCACTCGGACTATAGCCGCCCTCGCTTCGCTCGTGCGTCTAAATACCTCGTATGGGAATTGATTTCTTTCCACCCTTGTATAACAATCTACTATTACACGCCAAAAAGACACTATTTTTAAAAGTAGATGAAGTTGGTGTTTCGTACCTGACTACTCTGAGAAGAAACATCCGAAACAAACTCAGAGGTCTCTTTTATGATGTGACGGTGATACGCTACATAATTATGTAGCTAGAAAGGCCTATTGTAGAAAATGACGAGTAAGTAAAATCCGTGGGTGAGAGAGTCCGTTGATGAAACGGTCATAAATGAACGAATACTACAACGATGAATCAGTTGACGACTTGCTCAACTGCTATACAGAGAGTCGCATGTTCGATCTTCACACGGAACAATCATTTGTATCTACAAGTAATGTATGTAGTTGTTTCGGATCTGGTTGTTTGTGTATGTGAGTTTCTACGTTTGTAAATGCCCAGACCCACGATACCAGACAAATTCCTAGTGTGAGGAAGAAACTTTTTTAATAAAAAAAAGGAATTTAATGGATGAACTGTTGCTGACACGCAAATATGTCCTACTGGTGTACTACTAGTAGTAGGCACATCTCAGAGTGATTGCTTTTCCTTTATAACTCTCTTCTTATTATCTGGGGAAATTAAAGAACAAACATAAATTTAGTTTCGTTTTTCTGACGCAATTGTCATGATATAACTTGGGGATTAAAGTAAATTCCAGTATTACAAGTATAATTACTACAACGTCCCACTTGTGTAACATTAATTAGTTAATCCTGCCGCCACTGGCTCATTAATAAAATCGTTAGTAATTACACAACACTTTGTCATGACTGATCATTTGGTAAAAAAATTCAAAAAAGAAACATAATTAAGTTTTAGCAACTGAATAAAATAAATAAAACAAAACGGAATGAATTTCAGCCGGTAATCCGGAGATAAGGCGGCCGTAATTACGGCACTCGGGGCTTAGTGTGTCGCAATTAGCTCGTTAAGAGTGATTCAGTTATGTAGATGTGAAGCTGTGGGTCCGGGGCCCTGGTGGGCTGGGGGCTGCTGCTGGACGCGGGCAGGTGCCACGAGCTTCGAGTATGAATAATACATGACTTACAACACACCCTCCCTTCCCTTTCTACCAAACTTCGCATGCCATACATGAAGAATGTAAGGAAGCAAAGCCACAGAAGGACCGCTTCCACAATTAAACACTTATGCATGACTATACTGTCACCATCCATACATATCGTACACTATCATACACGTTTTTTTTAGGCAGCAATTTGATTTCTAACTATATCATGATTCACACAGATCTCGCATCGTTTCGTTGAATTTTCCCTTATGGCTCTTTCATACTTAAAAAAAGTCACTCATCATTTTCTGCAGTATCCTGTGTTCTATGCCGTAAAAGATAAAAGGCTTGACTTCTACTACAAAAGCAACTACTTAGAAAACTTGACATCACAAAATTCGATCATCAGCGCAATCTTCGTCAGGGTGGATTCATGAAGAAACTGTACTAGATTACAATACCTAAATAATATTGAAAAACAAAAACTATAACTTCTGTAGTTAACTGTGTGCTGTCCACGTATTTCAAACAATACATTTTTTAATTACAACGTGTAATCCGTCGGGGAATGTTTAGTGCTCGCCCACAGCGACCAGCGCGGACTATGATGGATGATGTATGTCACGAGCTCGCAGGACAATGACCGGGACGGAGGGGACGTGCGCTGCAATTGTGACAAATGATATTGTGACAACATTATCATCGATAATAACGTTGCTAGCATTTTGACAAATTAAAGTATGTACGCCATAAACACAATGTCTCAGTAGTTCACGGCGAAGCTAACGACGTAATAGGCAATTAAAGTTGTATACGCTTTACGACAATACTGTGATTCATTAAACCAAAGCTGCGACATGCTAGGCTATTGCTACGAAATTGCTACGACAGTGCTACAAAATTGCTACGACACTGCTACGACACTGCTACGACACTGCTACGACACTGCTACGACACTGCTACGACACTGCTACGACACTGCTACGACACTGCTACGACTCTGCTACGTGACGCTACATCACGCTACTCTGCGCTAGGCAATATTACGCCACAGCTATAAAACAGCTACGAGCAAACTACGGGACATCAAAAATGCAAGTCATCCGCCGCTCGCCATGGGCGGCGCGCGCTCAAAGGGTTCTCGGCTGTTATCGCAGAGACAATGTGCGCTCAGCGCTCAAACAACAACAGCCTCCAACATTCAGCGACCTTTTAATTACAGTTTCAGCACTTTGAGCTGAAAAATACGTTGATGTCGGAACGTCACTGAACATTTCATAAACGAGCATTTTGGTATTAGAATTGGTTTTGTTTTTCTTTTTAATGGAGGAACGTAGAATTTATGTAGAATTATTTTTGCTATAATATATTCCTTACTTATACGGTAGAAGATGTAATTTTACTCAATTGATTATACATCATTATAATAGGTTATATGTCTATACGGATGAAATGACCACAACAATATTAGCTTTGCGACCTTTTATTTTTTGAAAGGTGGTAATTCATCCTGGGATGAAATATTATACGGATGAGTTGACACCTAAGTTGCTTCAACAAGGTCCATTCTATCAATTTGATGAACGCTTCAGTTTATTAAACTGTTCTGTTATCTATCTTACAGTTGATAGAAAAAGTTGAAACTCCTTTGAGTATGGATGAGATGTTGACAGTTATTTTTGTTATTCCACTTGCTATTTCCCTTTGTTTGTCCTTCACTACTGGTCTTCTATTGCTTGTAGCGCCTTCCTCGACACAAAAATATTTTTTTCAATTCAGACCAGTAGTTCCTGAGATTAGCGCGTTCAACCAAACAAACAAACATAAACTTCAACCTAACAAATTACTATTTTATTCAAAAAATTCAAAACACGTGTTTCCGTAAATGCTATTTCTCAAATAAACAAATGGATTCCATAAAAAAAAAGAATATCGCGGTAAAATCATTACATGAGTCCTCCTACCCCGGGCAGGGCGGGAGGGACTCTCAGAATTGTCATCATCATCTTCAGCCTATAACGTTCCCACTGCTGGGACACAGGCCTCCTCTCTGTGAGAGGGAGTGGGCCATAATCCACCACGCGGGCCCAGTGCGGGTCAGAATTGTACTGACTTAAATCCATGGTGTCCTTCAATATCCCTTTACATCCCAGGGTCATGGTAAAGTCTCGCGACCCTGGAAGGCTTTAGCCCTCTAGAGGTAGGGCCCCGTCATTGTGCTGACACACTTTGAGGCGCGCGTGGAACAGAACGCGCTGTCGACCCGTGCATGGTCCAATGGTCGGACAGCGAGTCGCTAGTTACTCGCCGCCCGCATGCCCGCGCCTACGGTGGCCGGAGATGATCTGCCGACGTCCGTCGCCGTGGTCGTCTACCACTGCGGCTGAGGTGGAGGGAGGACGCTGTCCTCTCCCTCACGAGGCCCACCTCCTCCTGTAACAAAACACTGAAGAAGTAAGTTATCCTCAACATATTTATTTATAATGATGACGTGTTTCTTGTTGAACCTCATTGCTCCTTCCATACCTACGTGTAAAGTGTACGGAGCAAGTTTTCCAATTTCGCTGTGAACATGTCGTAAATGGTGAGATTACAAAAGTTCCACAAGTACACACACGAGGATGTGCTGCTCACAACAGCTGTTGTTCTATTTCCCGCGATCCGACACTAACTCTTTCACATTTATCGTTCGTTTATTGGGCACATTTTGTTTGCCTTTTAGTGTAGTGGTTGCAAGCGCGATTATTTATTTATCTAATAAGGTTTTCCAACAGCTTCTGTGTACAGTCAAGTTACAATTACGGAACATGAGGGTCCGGGTACGTTTTACTGGCCCGGCAAAGTGCTTTTTTTAACGGGAGGCATGTCTTTGACCAATATCTCGTCTGGTGGGAAGCAATGATATGATCCACTGTGAAGCACGCTTGTCTAGAAGTAACTTTGTATAACTGCTATTGCTTGTTTCTATCAGGAACTTTCCAGTAGCAGCCACAAAGTAGAATACATGGGATGTAAGAACAAAACTGGTGAAATACAGGTGTAAGTGACCCTTCACGCATCATAACACGTGATGTATTGAAGACACAAAACTATTCTAATTTCGTATAAACTAGTTTAACAAATGACTTACAGTGAAAAATATTTCATAAATAGAAATCTGTATAAGTCATAAAAGTACATAACTTCTTAAGCATTCGTATGTAAAGTATTTCTCTAAATAAGCATACATAAATCTCAAGGCAAGTTGTAAAACTGGCGAGCGCGCGTGCGCCGGGAGCGCCGCTCTCGTTTATAATACATGCAGAGATATGTGTTTCTCAAACAGCAGCACTTCACGACCGGATAGCTGCGAGTGGGTGGGCAGACAGGCAGGTGAGGGCGACACGTACAAGCGCTTACCGACGATGGCAGGAACAACTTTATCAACATGTAGGATACTATACGGTGCCACGATATGAAGTCTATTAAAAGATTTAGAAAGGAGATTTAGTAGGAGAGTTTTTCAGCCCAAACGGTTCGAAGGTTAAAATGGATTCGCCATTAGCAGACGTGAGTTTGCATCGCAATCTCGAATTACGATAACACTGAAAAATTACTAAAGGCATGAAAAACTACATAAAGACTATCCATGGAACTTAACTGGTTATTAAGGTTAGTACTATAAAGATACCATTTTAAAAAGCGAGTCCTGGTATGACTTCATAATAAAGATAAAATAAAAAACGGAGATTATAACTGAAACAATTTCCTGGCGTTGACCTCGATGAAGACAAGAAATAATGACTGTGAGCCGGAGCCTCGCCGCGCATCCTAAACAGAAACGTGGCCATCAGGGACCTGCGCTTATCACGATAACAAATAGCTGGTGTTACTGAATGAGCAAACGAATGAGTATAATAAAATAACTAGCGAGCTATCCTGTGTGATCGCAGCAATACGTAGAGATAGTGCTTACTTAAAAATTACGAGAACAGAATTTATTTAAATGGACTTTGGTGTCACAAAGCTCGAGCGTTTAAACTTTAACACATCCCGAACCCAAAGTAATTCTACCTTTATTATGCAGAGGTGTGTCGGGGACTCGGTACAGGTAACAAAGGTAAATGTGCATAAAGATAAAATAAAAGGCTACCATTTAAAATTAACAATTCCCTACATGACGGTGGGACGTCGCGCCGGCTCACGGCAGCCGGTGGGTGTTAGCCGGTCGCCGTGTACACCGACACTCTGCAGTACCAACACACCCCACTAACTTGGTGTCGGAAACGAACAAAACGAAACGCGCTCAGTTAATACAGGGCTGTCACATAATATTTGTACACAGGTATTTTGTAAAAAATAAGAACACCAATAGAACACACACTCCGGTATTTTAAATCTTGCGCTAGGTTTTAATTGTATGTTTATGCTCCAGGAGAAATTCAGCTCACCAGACACTTCCTGGTCGATGGATGCTCCGTATCCTACCTACCAGGGATAGAAACCTTACTCCTTATTTATCATACTTCTGCATACTCTGACCTACCACTTTATGTAGGAATGAGGTAAAGTAACATACTTGTGAGTTTATATAATTATGTAGCTCGCGCGTAGTAGTGAACATATTATTGGGGGCCATAATATCTGCCAATTCTTGCCAACTTGATATTTTGATAAACATTTTCGGTCTGTCGTTCATAAAAAATTAAATAAAAACCTAAAAAAATACCTATAAAGGGTTGTGATGCGTATTAAACTTTGAGGCGTAATTTACTCCGCTGCACTCCATGATCTATAAAATCGGACGCTGCGATCGATTTGGTAGTTCCCACTACAGACTTCGCACGTAGCCAATAAAAGTCTAATTACTTACGTGTTACGTAAAGTTAGGTAATTAAAAGTAAAAGGCCACAGAAAGGCCACAGAGATCGCTTGCTTCGCCTTGTGGCAAAGTGGCACTTAGTGGACAGCCGGACTTGTGGCAGCCCTAATTACGGCAGCTAATTCATTAGCCAGGAAATAAAGTCACGTAATGTCTTGTTAATGAACTATGTGCCGTGGATTACTTGTGTAGGTTCTTTACATATAGATTACTGGGACTACAAGCACTTTCTTATAATGAAAAACGAAATATTATAAATGTATTTATATGCGGATGTTGTGAGTATGAATCGCTCACGAACTTATTGCTTAAATAAACGGTGTTTGGCGATTGGGCTCTGAATAACAAATTCACTGGTTTTTTACGTTTCAGACAAGCTGTTACTAAACGGTGCTAAAACTCAAATTGATGTTAACTTGAAAGTCGTGGGACGTATTTCCATCACCGTGACCCCGGAACATAAAGGGCTATTGAAGAACACCGTGGATTTCAGTCAGTACAAGTCTGACAGTCCGTCCCGCCCTGCCCGGGGAGGGAGGACTCATTTGATGATATTACCACGCCAAAAAAAAGAAATTACATTAAAAACTGTTGACCAGGACCTGCTGCGTACTACTAAACGTTTGACTGACAACGTATCTTCAGACCATTGCTGATAGCAGTGAGTGCAGTGTCTTAAAAAAACGTTGATTTGAAAATATCGTGTGCACTAAAATGTTTGTTGTGGTGTGAGTGATACGTAGAATAACAAACTCGCTTTATGTAAAACAGAGGTGCACTCTACTTGGATCGTTTGTAAAAGAGCAACGAACCTTTATAATGTTGACATGCTACAAAAGTGCAGTGATTGTTCGGTGCGACCGCCCCGAGCGCCCCGAGCGGGGCCGGGTGCGCTTGTTAGTGCTGCGAACAGTATCGAGTCACAATAACAACGTGCACATCAAAGAGACACCGCTCGTCGTAATATGAATACCGCCATTTTAGCTCGCTGTAACTGCGGGGGATACAAAAACAACATTTTATTTGTTCTTTTACAACAACCGAATGGTCAACAATTTAAAGGTTTGATTTCAGTGGTCTATAGAGCTTTTACAGTGTCAGTTTAGTTTGTACTTTTGCGAAACCGGAGTGGTCCAACGTACAATAAAACGAGACCATCTACATTATAACGGTATCAAATCTGCTTGCCTTTTCCTAGCTATATTGGGGTCGGCTTCCAGTCAAACCAGATGTAGCTGGATATCAGTATTTTACATGGAACGACTGCCTGTCGACCTCCACAACCCAGTAACTGGGTAATACGATATCCCATGCTAAGACTGGTTGTGAGAATTTAGAGCTTCTGACTAATAGTAACGACTGACAAAGATCTACAACTGACAGCCGGGGCCAATGGCTTTACTTGCTTTCCGAGGCACGGAGGAAACTCGCTATGATAGATGGCCACCCATTCACAGACCAACCTCGGCAAGCGCGGCTCAACCCGGAAGTTCGGCCTGTGCGGCTGAAATTATGTAACCACGAGCTCCTCTACATTTTAACGGTAACGGGTCCCTTAATAAAAAAGGATCCCTTTCTGTGTTCTAAGGTTCAAAAAAACTCAATAATCTTGTTATTTTTGAAGTTTCGCGAGTGCCAAAGACAACAAATACTACATAACTGATCGACCATAATATCAAGTACATTCATGAGATTGCCAATCACAACAGTAATGTGTAAACAGCACTCAGTGGCTGTAACACTTCACTTGCAGTCTATCAGACGATAACTGCTCATTTACGAGTCTCAATTGATCTGATCTCGCGGTTCGATCTCATCCGGTACATCAGCTAATATTGCCGACTTCTAGAAACACATCGGGATAAACAAACAGTGCAATACGATAACAATAAACAATAGTTTTTGGCACAACTCTGCATCGATTTCGATTGAGTTGTTAATATAATTTGGATAAACGTTCAATGTTTCTTTAAGACAAACTTGCACTCAGCTTTGTGCTATCGTATGTAAACGATAGACAGCAGCTGCCGTAAGCTCATAATATATCTAGTATGAAATAGTGTTTTAATATTATTACGTATGTCTTAACATACGCGTTGAAAAGGAGGTTATTATGTAAGGCATTTGATCCTTTACACTTTTAAGTAACACATAAATCCACCCCATTTACTATTGCTTTATTTGCTGAAAATACTCTAACACATTATAAAAATATCTTGGGTACACGCTAGATAAGTACTACTCAGTCAGTGGGGCGCCCCACACTCAATATTTCAGATGGTTTTAGCGCTCACTCCCGACATCAGAGTGCGGTGGAACTGCAGACTTGCAGTTAACGCGTTGTACATTACACAAAGTGCACTGTGCGACTTGAGCACTGCCACATACAGACCGGGAGATATAGAAGACGTAGGTATTTGTACTGTACACGGTGTTAAACAAAACTTTATCAAAAGTAAATTGGTTTCCAATCAAGTAATTCAATAAATTGAACGCAGTTAATTTCTGTCTTGAATATTCACGACAAACTTCGTCTTATTTTGACTTGTCAGAATGTGTAAAATTCAAAGTAAAAATACTGAATGGTTAAAGTGACTACAATAATGTATGATTAATCGAAAATAAGTATTACGAAAACTACTATAATTCGTGTGAGTCCACGGAGAGGAAAGCGTGCTGAAAACATACCAGTAAATAAGTTTTCAACTCATAAGTGAGTAAGAAAGTTGTGCGCCCAGGTTACCACCTCGCTAAGTGGGTTAATGCTTCCAACATTTCGGAGTTCCAAACCATCAGACGACGAATATAAGAACGACAAACTTAATAAAAACATGAAGAGAGTTCCAACATACACACACATGAGTACAGAATGCTAATATATGTATAGCAGGCAGGGAAGGACACAAGTATCATGTTTATTGAGGTGCACATTTTAAATCCTTAAAGATCTTATGCTGGGTTACGGGACAGTCTAAACAGGTTCCCGTGCAATTGGATGAACACGTTGAGTTTTAATTACCTAGTAAGGAACAACATTTTTTTTTTATCGTGGCAAAATCATCAAATCAGTCCTCCCACCCCGGGCAGGGCGGGAGGGACTGTCAGACTTGTACTGACTAAAATCCACGGTGTCCTTCAATAGCCCTTTATGTTCCGGGGTCACGGTGATGGAAATAAGTCCCGTGACCCCGGTAAGCTTTGGCCCTCTGTGAGGTGTCCGCGTCATTTTGCTGACGCTCGACCCGGGCATGGTCCATATTCGGACAGCGAGTTGCCCTTTACTCGCTGTCCGCATGCCCGCGCCTGCGGTGGCTGGAGGTCATGTAAGGAACACCCTAACGGAGAATTCATTTGATGTTTTAAACACCTAAAAAAGGTATTTCTGTTACCGGCACAATATTGAAAAACCATGGTAATCCACTACGATGTTAACTTACCGTAGTTCCTTTATTACAGTCGAAGTGTGAAGCGAACATACAACTTTTCTTTTAGTAGGTAATATTGGACTTTATCTGTTTCCAAAACATAGTAAAATAACATAGTTTTAACAATGAAATATGGTACAGAAGCTCACGCCTGACCGGTTTATGTATTGCGCACTAGACGTCGCCACAATCGCCCGCCACTACAGCATTATGCGAACGATGTCGTTACATTTGAATAGCTACACAGTCCGCTTTTTATTCGACTGTTACGATACCAAACGTTTTAATGTAGGTAATAGTGGCCAGTGCTGGTGACAAACTTCAAATTTTATTGTAACCGAGATATTACAGTATGTTAATCAAAAGATACTTTACATATTTCCCAATATTTTATTATTATTTCAGTGACATAATGTAAGCAACGTAAAATATAAGCTCCGAGCGTGTAAATCTTGCATTATTACAAGCTCGTTAGCTACAAACACGGGTATTTTTAAAAGCTGAAAATATTTTCCGTCCGTATTACGTTCAGTCCATTAAATATTTATTAAAGCAGCTTGCTATACCTTTTTACACTTGTCTGAGGAACGTGGATTTAAATAGCCTCCATGAGCGGTGAGACCTTCGCTCGGAGAAGCAAGGTCGCGGCCAGGCTGTAAATGTGTTAACGACTGGCGAACTTGGGCAGCAGAAGTGGGTGGCGGACAGCGGGAAGCGACCAGCCTGCCCGCTATCAGTACAACCTCATTTACTTCCTAATGTTTAAACTACAATATCTCGAGCTCGAAGTCAGAATTGCCCGAGTAACATTAATCCCGATTAAAAAATAAAAGTACTAGATTTCTAAACCAGAGGCAGTTTAAGTTGAGAGATTAGTTTTGTCACCTGCTCTAAAGAAAGTGAAGAAAACTAAAAAATGTGTGATTCACCAACGTCCTCTAAGAGGAGGAGGCCTTTTTTAATGATATAGTCATCAAATGAGTCCTCCCACGGTCCGCTGCGTGGAGCAGAAGGGATTGTTAATCTCGTACTGACCAAAATTCAAGGCGTTCCTGTCCTTTACATTCCAGAATCACGGCTACCTATCTAGACAGTCTCGCGACACCTGAAAAGAGGAGACATGTTATTATTCCATCAGGTACGTAAGTACGTATAAGCATTGCTTTTTTAATACTGTTCCTATCGATGTTAACTGGACATACATACGAAATAGGTCCACAACAACTACAATGTTCCTGAGTGATCTGTATCGTATGTATTATTGTTGCGCGGTCGAGTTGGAGCGCATTAATATTGATGCGTTCTCAGCGCGAGCCAGTTGAGTCGGAGCCAACTTTTATATTCAATGGCCTCAGAGACGCAAATTAAAATGTTTATACTCAGTTGATTAAGTTTCAACGTTGAGTTAGGTGAGGCATTCATTAAATGCTAATGACGAAGCATGAAATAGCTCAAAATATGTGACATGCTAAATTATGAGGAATGAAATAGTTTTTTAGTAACACAAACTACGAGTACTTATATCTAATAACGTATACCGTGTACAGAATTATAATAAGTATAAGCTTTTATGGTTATAAGGACAATGTTACCGTAATATTTCTAAAATACATACAAACAGACACACCGATATCACAGATAACCAAATGTTGGACAAAAGCAATTAATGCAGTTCATTTTCTGTAACCGCGCGCTATGGTTATCCACCTCAAAACGCAACTCAACAGTAACAAGAAGATATTAGAAGAAGTTGTGTTGTTTAGAAGTTTATGAATAATAGATTACACGGAATCGAGATTATTTTATTATAGTCTCGATAATATACTGCAAGATTTATATAAATTTTACTTGGCATTGCCGTCATTTCGGAAAATGTAAATAGGAAACTAGCATTTTACTCAGTTTCCGAAGAAAAATACGCTTTCGAAGTATGTCTTTGTCCAGTATTTAGAATAATGAAACGCAATACTTTCCATGTCTCGCTAAAAGTGTCAATTTGTAGTTTTTGGAACACTGTGACCCCTCTGCATAACACACTGCACGATAGAACAATACCATTAGCGAGTGTACCCACCGGGGCTTGAACCTGCACTCTGCAGTCGCGTCACGTCTGCTCAGTAAACAAAACTTTAATTTGGAGCCACTGAGCGGAGTGAACTGGGCGGAGCTGACAGATGTAATTGATAAAGGACGAGAGACAGTTCACAACTCCGCGGTTTTAATATCAAGCTTTTGTTAGTCGTTTATATTGCGAATTGAAAATGAGGAAACTGTTTGAGAGTACTGTTGTATACAGGAGAGCACTCTTGTGTGTTTTCATTATTACTTTCTGTTGAGCTGGTGATGAGTAGGTATTTGGTATTTTTTTGGTATTTATTAAAAACGTAAGGCAAATTAATAACTAATTTAATGCGTAATTCGCCCAGAAGGATAATAATTAGGTCAGGATAAACAAAGAACTCACTGGATTCCCGGATTACACTAACACTGCTTTTAGCACGTATTTCACGATATTTTATTTATTTTGTTGTTTTCGTGCAGAGATTAGTGTTGTTTAAACTATTAGTTGTATATCGTCAGGTGGCGTGCATTGAAGCAGATAATAATTTTGTCGGCAGATAGCAGATTTCAATCATGTAGAGTAAATCACTGACATTTCGCGAAGACTGTTTAAATTCAATTGCCTTTGAAATGTTACGGTTAATTTCGATACTTTTGTAATGTAATCACCCTATAATGATCCCACAGCTGGGACACAGCGAAGAGGAAGCGTGCTAGAAGTGTGGTAGAGGAAGTAAGTTTTATCCTTTATGCCAGTGCAGTTTGATATCTTAGATCAAATATGTAATTGCTTCGTTTATTATGGTTCTAGTTCAATGACATACCGTTTACATTAACCGATATGAAACCATGAAATAAATTAAGTACCTACTGTTAAACGTGAATCGGTAACTGGAATCCCAACCCTACGCATCGTGGTACATCCTTAGTGGAGCAAGCAGAGACAAGTCAGGGTGACGTATGTCAGCGCGGTGTGATTTGACATGACCGGCAAATTCAGGTTCCAAGATGATAATTAGAATTTATTGAATAAATGGTGGATTTAGTAGGTAATGGTGCAGTTCTCCATTTATTAGTACTGACTTAATAGTAGCAAACTTCGAAAGTTTGAAATTTTCTTTCAGATATTTTGAAAGGTAAAAGTTCGCTCCTCGTGTATCTACCGCAGTGTGGACTGTTTGTCAGACCTCAATTGGTCGTCCCTCGCTGATTGATAGCTCAATATGGCGGACTGACGACCGTCTAACGAACTATTCAGTGAAACATGGTTGTTGAGTGTCGACAGGTGACAAGTCAAAAGTTCTTTGTAAATACTGTGAGCTGTAGATTTTCTGTTTGAATTATGCCAGGAGCTGCGGGAGAGTCAGTACCACGAGTTTTCACTATTTTACTTTACAGAGTCTTTCCAGTATTTACAGCGTTTCTTGTATTAAAAAACAGCGCCTCTGGTGTGCGAAGAAGGAACTAATTTTTCCTTAAAATTGTCAATTTGAAATTGTTAAAGTTCCAGTTTACGTATCAAATACTGAAAACTCGTGCTAAGGGTACTGTAATGGTTCGAATCAAAGTCGAAACAATTACCTAATTCTTTATTAAATTCTTCACGTAAAGAATACTTACAGCATTCGCAACAAATTCAATGTTGTAGCAGTATAAGATTTGTAACATTTTAAAACTTGAAGGGGTAACACATACTGAAAGTGCGAGTACTCTTACATGTGAAATTCATTACGATTGCAAACATAAAGCTTTCAAAATACGTAGCTCATAAATATTTGGGCAGGTTACGAAAGCCGAATGCGAACCATTAAAATAAGCTTTCGTATCATGATTCTTGACAGCAAGTAAATCAAACCGTAAGCTCTCGGCTGACATGTTCCCGCGGAATACATTACGCTAATACGTTCCGAACATACTCGTAAACAACGCGCCCCCGTCGCGCCCCCGCCCCGCCACCGCCCCGCGCCCCTCTGCCAGGCCGGGGGCGCAACAAGTCGCTAACTGAAACATGTCCGTACATGTCCCGCGAATGCGGCCTCTCGGCCACCGGGACCGCACACACACAACAGTAAGGAAACAAAATATCATTGAATGTACAAACATGGATGAACGCTATTTTGAATGTCACAAACTTGGGTAGAACCGCACTTCTTACTAGAAGAGAACAAATGTACCTATGTCACAGTTTCAATATTATGTTCCATTTATGTATCGGCAATTTAATAAGGCACGTGCCGTAGTGTGGGGCCTTACAATATAATAATTACACGGCGCCATTATAAATCACTTTTGATATAGACGCTTCGTTCGAAACATCGCGGTTATTCCCTAATCCACTCCTTGAGGAGTGTGCAGAGAGATGTCACGGTATCCCCGCATTTTGCAAAACACAGGTTCTTATTTAGGCGGCAAGATATTATGCTTGGATGTCGCCATTGTATGCAACCCCGGTTTGTGATTTTCTACGCCAGAAATAAAAGAAACGTTGACATAATTAATGTCGAATATGCTTTTCAGCTTACCCATCTTAACGCTTGTAAGTGAAGTACTTAATGACAAATGAAGTACTAAGGTACTAAGTACCTTTGTACTTTAGTTTTAATTATTTATTATTTAATGTCCTGTAAATTTATTGTGTGTACATAAATAGTTAAATAAATAAGGTGAGAAATTTTCGTACGATGTTTCTAACTTTAAAGTTTTAGAAGGCAAGACAAAGTAGCGCTACTGTTCGCACAAACTGAGCGACACGGACAAACGTATCGCGTCATTTGTAGCTCATTGTGAGACTTTGACGGAGGAGCGCGTTTGAGTGGCATCCTGTATCCTCGGAGGGAGTTCCGCAATACATCATATTATTATAAACACATATTATATGTTACACTGGCCTGTTGGTCTATTGGTTAGTCACCCTGACTGCTATGCCGGGGGTCGTGGGTTCGATTCCTAAATAAGAACAAATGTTTGTGTGATGAGCATGATCATTTGTTCTGTGTCTGGCTGTAATTTATCTATAATATTATGTATGTATTTAGAAATATATAAGTATTTTTATCAGTTGTCTAGTACCCATAACACAAGCTCTGCTTAGCTTGGGACTAGATGGTGTTGTGTGAAAGATGTGGAATATAAAAAAATGTTATATCCGTTTTCACTATCTCTAGGCGTCATCTAAATATTGTACATACTTTAACATTATTGCACTATGTTATATCTTCAAGTGTCAGGCCGGGCCCAGGTGTATTCCGTACCTTTATTTTCTTCTCCTTTGGTTATCGATAAGATTAAATGTTACCGCAGAATAAATATAAGTACAAAATAATATAGATGAAACACCTGCTTTCTAATCTCAACTTCCTAACCTAACTTTCTTACTTATAATAAGTATGTTGTTAGTTGTTACTCTTTCATGCAAAAACTACTGAACGGATTTGGTTTTCGGTACATAGATAGTTTATAACCCGAATTAACACAATACACAATTTTATCCTGATTTTATGTTCCCGTGAGATAACTTTTGAGTCGTAAGTAGAGGGCGACGTCGCTGGTAATAGCTAGTAATATTATAAAAGCGAAATTAAGTTGTTTTTCAAAACTAAAACTACTGACCGATCATCAACACGACCGACGCCGACGTCATTATGAAAGTGTGCATTTACGTTGTCAGGAAAAATACAGTTCTCGCGGAAAACAACAATAACGTTCATACCAAATTCTAGTTTAACGCGAGGCGTAGCCACAGACAAAAATAGCTCGTTTAAATACAATATTCTCACCCGCCAATCAACGTGCCGTGTAGTCAACATTAACCTCCCACGATACGACACAACTTTCACTCAGACACCCTGAAACTTATCTAAGACATTGTTAAAGTCGTCAGTTCGTAATGCAAGTGATAAATAAATCATAATAACAATTTTCTATAAAGCAGCTTTCATAAAATGTTACGTTATTACACCCACACCAATGTATTTCCATTAAAAATATACATAACGTACAGTCGAGCACACGTCGAAGAAAATAATATACCTACCTATACATACACAATTTGATTATGAGCTTTCACAAGAAACCAACTTATAGTGGTTATTGTAACCACTTCACGGCCAATGTAATCTTAACCTATCTCAGAGCGAGTCACGTCTCACAATCGATTAATCTATTCTTAGACTACACAACATTTATTACGTGAAAGTTTTGCCGAAACGAGCGCCAGCGACCTGTAAACATCGCCGCTCGGCCACGACACGCGCGAGCGACACTACTTGCGACCGACGACGACGACGTGGAAGAAAGTCTGAGACCCTAGCATGAATTTTACATACATATATATTATATTAGGCTGTACAGTGTACTTGAAGTATATATTATATGTACAATTAAAAAGCATCAACAGTGTACGAATGAGAAACTATTTGTTTCCCGTAAATTAACGTCAAAGCCCTGTTTATTTTCCGTCACAAAAAACATGAAAACTCGTGATGAGGCCTCCTAATCTCGCGCACTTTGCGCAGATGTCGTTTACAGGGCTTGTAAAGATTATGTTATAATTGATCCGCTTACAACGACGATCAGATCTCGAAAGTCAATCCCGCTCTTATAGAACAACGGGTCGCGGATAAAGTGGACTATTTTCACGTATATATTGGCGCGGTGTAAAGCCAAGCTGTTCATTGTAGTGGAATCTTTTCGTGAAGCGATGAAAGGATATTGTGAGAATCGGAATCAGAGTGTAATGCCCAACATTATATGATATCTTCTGATATTATCGGCGCTTCCTTTTGACTTCGAAATGTTCCCGAATTATATTTATTGAGCGCGCTGAGCAAGGGATTTGAGATGAACTGAAATATTTGAGACCGTCGTCCGAGCGAGCTGAGCCGACTGAATTTAAACTTGTGAGGAATGTACGTTGGGATTTCCTTATTACTAGTGTAAAATTATTGCTTCTTATGAAATTTTTTGTAGGAATTAGGAGTGAGCCTTCAACTAATTTAAATCGAAATAAAGTGTCATAGTTTTGAGTTCTTATTTTGTGTGTTGTAATAATGTTGTACTGAACAACTATTTTACTAATTTATGATCCCCATTTATCTGAAAGAACTATCATTGTACCCATATTTATAAAAGTGTAATATTTAACGTGTCAATACATAAAAATACGCTGAGTTTGAAAGATACGCGTCATCACTGTGAATGCCACACATTGAACCATTCTCATCCAAATATCAAGTACAAACAGCCCACATCGACCAAACAATTAGTATTTATTCGAACAGAACCGAACCTGTCCGTCCGGCACCGGAAGCCGGCGGTACACACCGACGCGTGCCGGATGTTGCGTCATCTGGCGACTCGATTCTATCTGATTCAATATACTCTTTCACTCAGCCTCAAATTCGAGCGGATATCAAATATTGTTTCAGGGCTCTATTTGAAGTTCAATATTTCTTTTGTGGGTTCGACTTCAAATAAACCACTAGCTATATTACATAAATAAGGGTGCTAGCACATCATCCCCCCGTGTGTATACTGCCTTAGATATACAAAAACAAGGGTATTCTATGGCGGCTGAACATCATAAATCTTCGAATTACCATCTAAATGATTTAATTATTCCATTGTTTATGTTTACAAGGGAATGGCATTCACTTGATTTAATTAGAAACTTTGATTTATTATTACAAGACTGTGAAGCCAAAACTTGCGCCATAGTAAAGGTAGATGTTAAGAATTCAAAGTTGACGTCAATACGTGACATCTCCTGGTGTTCCAGGGCAACATCAGTAATTCATGACGACCAGGGTGTGATATAAAATACAATACTATACTACTGTAACACTTACATCAATAACCGACTCCTTAAACAAAAAACAAATTACAAAATAACTTTCGGAAGTTGGTGACATTGTTTTGGGTCTCCAGTGCTACGCGCTACGCCGTAGCCGTCGTAGACCCGTCGTAGCGCGTAGCACTGTATTGATATTCTGAGCCGATATTTACTAAGTGCTACGAAAGCTTTCGCTATAATACAAGCCTCGCGTCGAACACAATACCTATTATAAATATTGAGGAATCACACAACGGTCTGAACATTCAAGGTTATATACACTAACCGAAGAACACAAAATAAACTTTGAAGCTAAGTACTAAGGTTGGTTTTTGAGCGTTATTGTGTCAATATATCACAATAAGTGAACGTGAAGGCTTCTGATAAATGATAGGTAGGTACAATAGGTACCAGGGGTAAAGCGTGGAGTAAGATGTTATATGGTGAACATTAATTACTCCTGAATCATTGTAAAGTCCATATTAATTGCTTTGCAATTTAAGTAAAACATCAATTAATACGCCGCGCGTCTCAACATATATGAGAAGGAGGCTTGAGGGGCTCGTGGGTAAATAATAACTGAGAAATTCAAATACCGAAAAGTAATACAATATTGTTTATCCATAAGTTTGGTAGCGAGTGAACAAGAATGTTTGTTACTGTATAATTAATGATATTGTAATAATAACTCGTTATAATGTTTCTCAGAAGTATCGCGCCATTCATCGCCATCGGCTGCATGTCGACAGGGTTCTATAACTTCTTCATGTAACTCGCACAGATTTTTAAGAAAATATTTTTTTTCGTCACATGTTTCATAGAACAAATTAAAATAAAATCGCATGTAAAAATATAACTACCGAACTGCTGCCAGTGCGAAACAACTAAAAACCCTCTTAAATATTTTATGTCATATCCAAAATTAAGCCATCTTATCATGAGGATAGGCAGAAATCATACAAAACCAGTTGTTTCGTTAAAATTTATACACCTGATGACACACGGCCGCGCCCCTCGCCCGCCTGTCATGACTTACAAGGAACTTGAACTTAAGGACATCACACCAAATTATTATGTCAGTGTATGTATGTCCTTTTACGGCACCCACTTATAGCACCTTCTCTGAGAAGTTCCCTCTCAAATCTACTTCAGCTGTTTTCCTTCGCAATAATAATATCGGTGTGAATTAACAATGTTCGTGTAATATTCGTCACATTAAGGCCTGGTGAGTGAAGAATTAATCAGCACAGCGATTATCAAGACCAGAGACCGAGACCAAGGACCGTGGCCGCTCGCTCAGCTCGCGACGTGATTCATTACCAGCTCAGCTCACGCGGAAAATTAACGATTTCTTACAACATTCATTATTATAATTCACGTATACGGATGCTCCAAGCTTCTGAAATTATTATAATCGCTCTTAAAACCATCAAGAAATGTTTCTTTGGAATAACCTTCGTTGGGTACAAATGCGATCCAATCGTAATAAATCGATATCAGGGAGAGGCCAAATAGACAAAAATTGCGTCGCGAGAGAGCCGTCTTTTGTTTTGCATGAAAGCGACCGAAAACCTACGAATCACGCACGACTCAAAAATTACGCTCGTTTGTCCTCACCAAGGGGTTCAAGGGGTTAGACCAGGTACCAGAATACCATGAGGAATCAAGTTTAGTATAGTCTAATTGACCACCTATGACTGTAAATTGATCAAATAATAAAAGAAACTAAATACTAACTTATTATAATTAAAAACTACAACAATTAATTAATTAATTAAACCTAAATATTTAACAAACAAAAAAAACAAAGAACAAACCAATAACTAAATTAAAATATTACATGGCAACAAAAAATTCATCCTTCACGCTGTCAGCCGGTAATGTAGACTGTAAATTCGTAACTACGTTTTACGTAAAAAAAGGCTACTAAATAGACAATCTTACCGTGACAACTGCTATGAAATGAGGTGTCAGCAGTCTGTGATAGAGTTCGTCACTACACTGTCCCGTCTATCACTAACTCGGTAACACGCCAGTGTAGTGACAAGAACGTCGTGACAATATTACTTTTATTAGTCCATTAGTGTGACAGACACAGTCCGCTGTCCGGAGTGGCGCCGGCCGCGGACCGGACCGGGCCGGACACGTCCGGACTAACTTCCTAAGACACAGGTGCTGCACTGTTAAGGCACTTCCGAGGAGTTGTTCACACGAAGTTAGCTCTCGTATTATGTGGAACACGAACAAACTTAATCATTTTGTTTTACCAAGATTTTGTTCGGATAGTTTATTTACTAGCGAGAGAAAATGTTTCAATGTAAATAATTTAATAGTACATCATCTCCAAACAGGTTATTCATTGTAAAAACAATGAGCTCCTGTATTTTATAAAAGAATGAACCGTTGTTTTGTATAAAAGAAGAAGAGTTGTTACAGAGGACTGCAATATCATGAATATTTAAAAACCCGTTCAGTTTCGAGTGCTCTATATTTTCTAAAGGAGGTGCTCTTGTTCGTTTATTTTAATGAACACAGCGTCTGTATAAACACGGGATTAAGTCTGCAAATCTCATAAGAATGTAAGATTCATGATTTTCTCAGTTCGTCGTTAAAACCGTCGCCAGGAGAGTTAATTAAATTGTTCCAGTGTGTTGCTCCCACACAAGCACACATCACTCTCTAGAGACATCGCTCGTGTAGGACAAACTTACTTACCTACGAACTTAGCAATTAAAAAGGGACAACGTGTCAATGATACTGAAAGTCTGACGTCATTACAAATACATGAAGGTTTTTAGAGTAATCTGCTCAAGTGCTTTTTCATACTATAACGTAGTAATAACATACAATTAACAATTTATAATGGTATGGTGTAAAGTAACGGATTATGTATTATGATCATGTATACTTTTTACTTTATAACCGTAAAAGAGATCCCTAAATTCTTTCTTTGTGAATTTTTCTTCAATAAAAGTAAAAGGAATTATTTTTTTCTAAATAATAGTTAACTATACGAAAATTCAGGCGGCCGTATAGACATGCTGTAACTAATCTTTTATGCTCACAGTGCGAACTTTTTAACTGCGCTCTGGTCTGGCCAATTGTGGTCTTGTTCTTGCCATTTCTGTGCCCAAGACAAAAGGTCAAAGGTCTGCGCCTGCGTTGCCACACCCGTAATTATTGACACTGATACCATAACCAGTGATAGAGAAATCCGACAAGAAAGTTTAGATTAGGCCAGCAATCAATTACGGAATACACTCATCAGGAACGAGCATCATCTCCTTAAATAAAATTGTAAGGCTTGTCCTCGCATTCACTGACCTCACTTTGCTGTCTTCTCCAACGACATCCAAGTTAACTCAAGCGCTAAAACTTAAAACTTCCACTTAAGAGTAAACACAGTGTAATCTTAAGTAACTAAACATGCTTGAAATATTCTCGCATGCATGTTATTAAGAGTCTTTGCGTATGCAAGTGACGTGTAATATGCAGTCGGAGGTAGCGGGTGAAGTTAACGCTGGAAGCTGTGCGATGTAAAGCGAGTGTAAATAACGACCGAGGCTTGTCGAGCAACACTTCATGCAAGTGCTACTTAACTCATGTCCTCACCACCACATTTAAATACTTACAACTTGTTTGCTAATTTTATTCATGACTTAAATGTGGTATTTACAACGGTCTGGCCTGAAGCACAGGTCACACTAGTTGAAATAAAGAATGAATTAATTTTATTGACACATGGACATTCTGGGAAGTCGACATTCGGGGAAGTGGAAATTTTGGGATATGGACGTTTTGCAACCAGTGGACATTTTGGGAAGTGGACATTTTGATAAAAAAAAAAAACAAATAATAATAGGTCAAGCATAATTGCAAACTGTACATACAGTGTTCTAATTGATCAAAGATTTTTAAAAATATTTGACATTAGTAAAAATACGTATTAAAATAACTGCGAGATGAACGAATGCATAATGTATGCGTCAGACGTTCCGTGAAAGCTTTCCAACTTGTGTGAAAGAGATCAGATTTATCCATTAAAGTTTATACGTTCACAAAGACAGATCGATGTGGCGACGCATGGATGAATATTATTTTTAGCAGTAGATGTCTCTTGGAACTATGATGACCCGTGGTGAAGAGGATGACAACTCCTAGAGTATCTAATTATGTAGCTTAAAGCTATTTTTCACATTTAAGAAACTGTAATGATTATTGCAGGTGACTATTAGGGAACCCGAACAACATCCCGGACCTGAATAGTAAGTAGCTCTAACACTCGGCGACCGCACTCACGCCTGGAACACACCCCTGGGACTACACGTGGAAATATTTAACATCAGTGACTCAATCTTTGATGCTACGTGGACTGCGAG
This sequence comes from Agrotis ipsilon, assembly GCA_028554685.1. Lineage (NCBI taxonomy): Eukaryota > Metazoa > Arthropoda > Insecta > Lepidoptera > Noctuidae > Agrotis > Agrotis ipsilon. The sequence continues at coordinate 17,355,849 of CM052969.1, read as the reverse complement.
CTTTCCTTGTACTACAAGGAAAGCTCATTTTCAAATAGTGTGTTTTCCTACCCTGGCACAGCTAGAATATAGAATAGAATAATGGTACCTAATGCTCTTTTTATGCACTCCATTACAATTAAAGGTATTTAACAACGAGTAGGCGGTCCTTTCTCTAAAAGTGAACTCATCAAGATAACTTTGAGATAGATTTAAAAGAAGATAGAAGGAGAAACAATGCTGTAGGTAATCTATTAGTCTACAAGGTCTAGGAACACGCGTTTTGCGATAGTAACTGCGGAGAAAACATGATAGGAATTGGTTAAAGTACCGACTGCTTTTTAAAACATCGTCGCGAGTAATCGTTTTCTCATTTGTGACATCATTGAAAGAAACTGATTGTCGCTCTACGGGACATTAATACTAAAACTAATGGTATCATTTAATTAATATTATAACTCCTCACTGTATAATTTACCCAGTCATCCCTTTAATGGTGTTTAAAGTTCATCGGACACGTCACTTCCGTATGAGCGAGCTCGACTACTGATATGATAGCCGATAGCACGCGTCACTACGCGTCGTCGCGCGTCATTACACGATTACGCGCACGCCATCATCCAATTACTATGTAATAACTGACACATACGCCCACGTTATATACACGAGGGAAGGATGATTTAATATGCTGATTAATTGACATAATAATGATTAATTAAGCTCACAGGCTCTCTGTAAGTGGTACTAATAAATACGATCCGTTTAATAGTGCTGACCCTTTGGTAAATGTGAGGTACGAGGTAAATGTATAAACGAAATTACAATGACATTAAAATTTAAGCTGTTAGAAGTAATTGTAAATTAGCATAAGTGTTTGTCGCCTGGTGAACGAGCTGTGTGCACACAACACACGATTGGTGCCCTGAAACTAAACTGCGACAGGGCGTCGATGCAGACCTCGAAAGAAATGGTGGAACAAACTGGATGTCCTCCTTGAAAATTGGAAGAAGGTAGCGCACAGTCGTGAAGGTTGAAAAGATTACAGTACCCTTAGCACGAGTTTTCAGACGTAAAGTAAACTGGAACTTTGACACTTTCAAATTGACAATTTTCAAGGAAAAAATTAGTTCCTTCTTCGCAGACCAGAGGCGCTGTTCCATTTTTTCCTTGAAAATGTCAAAGTTCCAGTTTACTTTACGTCTCATTTACTGAAAACTCGTGCTAAGGGTACAGGGAGCACTTTACCGTAACAGTACTTATTTAAGAAAAAGTACAGCTCAAGATTGCGACAGTTGGTTGCTTGAAACTGCAATTGACGTCCTATAGTTTTGTTTCATAAGTTTTACTGTTCATTCTCCTGCACTATTTCGAATTTAAGCGAATTCAAGAACAACCTTTTAAATGAAACAGAATATTAAATCTGAGAGCGTAGGAGGCTAGGAGCGCAGGCTGTAAAGATTAGCCAAGTGGTGACCGCTCCGTGAACACAACGAAAACGCTACGTGGACGCTACGTGACCGCATCTAATATTAACGCCCACCACACTCGGATTATGATATAAAGCTCTTTGAATTTAAATGTACATGTAGATTTCGACTATAGCGTGTACACTGTACAGTTATGTTTACACTGCAGACAAAGCGGGTTCCAGGGATTCTTTTGTTTCCATTAACTATACAATGAAGCAAGCAGGAGGGTAGTAGTATGTAAGTGTGCGGCACATTACAGACCAGCAAGCTTCTATCTTTGTCTTGTGAGGATGTGGCCACCCTCTGGTGTCAGACTCACGGTTAACTGATGAGACAGCCCCGACACCCAGGAAGGTTTTGGCCCTCTAAAGGAGGCCCCATCATATTGAGGCGCACGTGGAAAATGACACGCCGTTGACTCGAGCATGTTCGATCGGACGGCGTGTCATCCATTACTCACCGTCCGTATGCCTGCCCCTACGGTGGCCGAAAACTGCTTCGCGACGTCCGTTACCTTGGGCGTCTCCCGCGGTGGCTGGGTCGTCGCATCTTTCAGGCCTCTTACATTGTTTTGGACTTGTTTATTATGATGATTATGATTACAATTAAGTCCAAGTCCTTCAGTGTTTTCTTTCATCGCTGATATCAGTGATGTACAAGATAAAAAAAAAAACCTCCGGGATAAAACTGTACTGCTCTCCGCATAGCACTGACATCGCCATCGCAATAATATCGTCTGTTTTTATTGATTTTCTATTTGAAATGAAATGAAATGAAATGATGTTGAAATTAAATGAAATGATGTTTATTTATGCAAGTAGGTTATATAAACACTTTTACACGTCTTTTTATAAAACTAGAAGGGGCCGGTGTTTCGTACCTGACTACTCTGAGAAGAAACAGCCGAAACAAACTCAGAGGTCACAGTCTCTTTTAAAGTCCAGACAATAAAAATGTAGAACGGATTATACGAGGACCATGAAGGTCGATGTCTGAAATGGTCTTTTGAAGAAAGAACCACACAAATTTGAGTGGACCTGTCCAGTCAGTGCAAGCATTTGTCAATTACCGTGGAGCTCAACTCATAACTCAAGGAGCTCAACGACACGACGAACAGTACCAAAGAAGGGACTTGTGTAGGCCGTTAATGTTACTCAAATTGTCAGACAACACTACAGTTATATAAAAAAAAAAAACAACAGGTTGACCCACATGGATCCTCGTATTCACAAAAAAAAATAAAAAATTGTGTATAAAATAAAAATATCAGTAGTTTGTATAAAAAAATAAAATAATCATACATGTCAGATTGTATATAAAAAAAAGCAGAAAATAATAAATAAAATGCATGTCAGATTGTATAAAAAATCGAAAATGTCAGATGGTATAAAAAAAAAAACATATAATTGTCAGATTGTATATAAAAAAGAATAAAAATGAGTTAACAATCGGAAATTGCTTCGTCAATAAATAAATGCGAGGATCATGTAGGTTCTCGTCTGAGATGGTCTCTTTAAGAAAGGACTACAAAGAAAAGACTTTAAGTTCAGACAGTGTAAGATATGACAGAGCATGGAAGCTCAACTCACTATGTAAGGAGCTTAACCACCTCTGAAACTACATATTCCTCACATTATAAAAGAATTTAAAAAAGACACATACATCACAAAATGTTGGATGCTTGAGGGTGCATCGGAGCAGCTAACTCCCAGGCCATCTTGTCATCAAGGTATTCTTTGACTTTATAGTAACTTCATATTCATTTCATATTTATATGTATATGGTTTATATTGACACCCTCAAATTTATTATTCAATGTAGATCATGTTCCCGCCTCTCTCATCCATATCTATACATAATAAATCAGTTGAAATTCCTCGAAACATCGGATTCTGACTTCCATAGGATTTATTATTAAATTTTTCTCTCCATTAGACTTTCGTAAGCAAATGCGAGAAAATATAAACAAATGCAATTTATTTGAGAGGGAAGAAAGCCTACAAGCTTGTTACATTTATGTTAGTATTATGATAACATGGATGAATACATACAAGATAACATCAGATTATATTACACACAACATATATTGTTGTATACGACAACATGGAAGCAAGTTTGTTTTCTTTTATTCCTCAACAATTTGTCGTCGGCCACAAATTAAATTTTCTTATTTACAACTCCTAAGAGTGCTTTCCCTGCGCGAAATTAAATGAGAAACCGTAAGTTCATTTAATTCTTCCTTGTTTACAATACTGCGGTAATTGCAGGATTTAACGAAGCGGGAAACTTACCGCATTTTTATACTTTTTACAGTGGACGACCGGTTGCCAGAGCGACTAACGACCTTAACTGCAATAAATCACAGTTTTGTATTCATTAAATCCTTTATTTGCTTTCTCATGTTTCATTGACTCTAAGTCTCTTTACCAAAGGTCACCTACCGTCAGTAATCTGTATACCTCAGGGGGTAGTCACCTGTCTTTAACAAGCTAGCGATATATATTATTATAATCATAGTGATATTCTATCCTGATGAAATATTGCCTCAAGATGATGAAGTTTCAAATGTATCTTCACATAATCATAACGGTCGTGTGACAAGCCAATATACATAGGCTACGTCCTGTTTCGTAAATTTCCCCAAATAAATAATAGAAAATACATGACGGAATTTTTACAAGACTTGTAGGAATTTAACCAAAAAATGGGATCCAAATTAAAGTGGGATACAACGGGAATAAAGCAGAAGAAGCGATTTTCAAAACGATTACACGATTACTGTAATCGAGCCGACTAGCAGGACACTATGAAGTTCTTAAACACGGATTACACGGACAACGATTACTAGCAAGAACAATATCAATTCCACAGAGCTCGCTAATTAAGGCTGACATTTGAAAGTTAGCTCTTTCTCATTTCTTTAATCATGTTTCATGGCAGACAGAACCTGGAAAGCTAATGAACTGCGTCGAGTAATTCCATGAAGAATAATTCCATTTTCATGTCGGCGCAAACGTTTTATAATTCGCGAAGTTAATTTACGTGAGAGGGAGACTTCGCACTCTCCGTTAATATCACAACTTTGCCTAAACCAATTTAATTTTAATTTTTCATTAACTTTTACAAGGACTCTGTCTTAGCGGTTGGTTCTCTCAGATGTAGGCAGGTACTTTAGTCGATAGCTAATGGTAAGGTTCAGTCTACAAAGCCCGCTCATACAAAGTTTACCTGGATATTTTTAGGTGCAAAATTTTCGAGTTGGTGTGAAACCCCAAAAGAGGATGATTTTTTATTTATTACGATAGACTCTCTTTTCACCACTATCTCTCCTGATGGTCGACGGTGAAGCACGCTTGCCTAGAAGAACAAGGTTGACGTTGTTGTTTGGTTGTTATCAGGGAGTACAGACTCTGGCAGGTAATTCCAATCTTTGCTGTGCGCACTATAAAAAATATTTCAAATCGCTTTTTGATATTGTGTTCAAATATACTTCTGGTAAAGTAAGTCAAAGAGTTTAGAAAGACATTTATTTTATTACTATAATATTGTGTGTTATTTGTAACGTTGAGCAATCAGCTCAACGTTACGCTCAGCGTTCACGAAAATAATTCAAATGAATTAATCGTTGGAATTCGTGTTTATAAATAATTGCGGCCGATATTGGAAGATAAATCGTCTTAAGCAAACAGATGACTTTACTTTAAATTAATTGATGTGGAAGCAAAATTAATTTAACTTCCTATAATCAATAAGTCGGGGTTTGGCTTGTATTACAAACAACATTTTGGAACCGTTAGCTTTAATAAATATAATAACAAGACGGTAACTTACAGCCAACACAGAAGCACTCGGGATACAATAATAAATATTATTAAGTTAATAACGGAACTAACTCGTATTGCGAGAAACAGTAACACAATAACGATGAAACTTTTATTGTTCTGAACGTTCGTATAAACTAAGAAACCTTTGTTACAGCGAGCTGTTGTACTCTACTTACATTCCTCGGTTTCTGTCTGCACACTAATCAGTACCCCTAGCACGACTTTTCACTATTTTACTTTACAGCATCTTTCCAGTATTTACAGCGTTTCTTGTAAGAAAAAATGGAACAGCGCCTCTGGTGTGCGAAGAAGGAACTCATTTTTCCTTGAAAAATGACAATTTGAAATTGTCTAAGTTCCAGTTTACGTCTCAAATACTGAAAACTCGTGCTAAGAGTACAGCTTTACTCTCATTCATCATCGGGACAGTTCAATGTTCGACATCTTGATTGATTGGCTACTTCATTTTATGTTGACGTCCTTCACTCTCACTTCTATTTCATTTTTCTCACACTTATCGTCATCACAACAAGAAACGAACTCACTGATTTAAATTTAAATTATTTACAAACAACGGAACGCCGTCTGTTGTGATGATTTTGTACCGACCACGTTCATACCATATAAGAGACTAGCAAGTAGCACGACTGAGTACGTAATGTAATTACATTGACTTTTATTGAAAATACAAGTGTTCTTTTAGCATTTTAGTTTCGATTTATACTAAGTTTATAAATTTTTCTTAACTAAATATTCTGAACCCTGCCCGTTTCCAGTCACATCTGTCAATAGCTCGCTTCTCATGGTGCCTAAATGTTACGAGTCGTGCCAAGCTCCGTGTTGTGTACCTCGGCGTGGTTCGCAATATTACGCTTCGTGTAAAGCGAGCATTGTGAGTAACTTTTCTTGCAAACGAAACTGATGTCAAGTTTATTAACATACACACGTATCCTGCAACAGGAAATCAGCGACTCTCTCGCCTATGGCGATGCTGACGGCGGCGGTATTGCCGCGCGGCACGCGGGGCAGCGCGCCGAGGTCGGCCACGCGCAGCCGTCGCACGCCGCGCACTCGCAGGCACGGGTCCAGCACGCTGCCCAGCGCTGTCGTGCCCGCCGCGTGGTACACCGCGGAAGTCATGTGCCGGCTGTAGCAGCGCCAGTACCCCATACGGTTTTCATCCACTCGCGGACATCCAGGGAAATCTAAATATAGAATACTCGCATTTCTATTTCGGAACGGCGGCGTATCCATCAAATATTCCACTATACTTATGGAGCGCGCGACTTCATTCACGTCCCTCTCATCATCCAGATAGTTTGGGAAGATGGCGGGAGGAGCGACCGGGTCGGAGCTCTCAAGCCGCACATGACCTACTGAGTATGGATACAAAAGGACCGGAGAGAAAATAATGAAGGCGTAGTCTTTATTCGCTTTGCTCAACTGTTCCACTACTTCAGACTTCAAGCCTATCTTTTGCATGAACACTGGTCCGGCAATTGACAAAAGATTCTTATTAATATAGGCGTGAATCATCTGAAGATTCGGCAGTTCACAGTCACTACCGTCGAAGCTCTGGTTGAGTAGCGTCCGGCGCTCGAAGTCGTAGCAATTCAAGTTGAGGAACGCGGTGACGTCAGTGAGGCCGATGGAGCCGAGTGATCCCGAGCCTATGGTCAGCAACTGATCCGCCGCCCCAGCAATATCGTTGCTGATGCTTTCACTCTTATCTACCAGAGCCAGTACAAGCGGTAGTACATGGTCGGTCATGTTCGCTCCGACACCTGTCAAGTTCACTTTCACACTTATCCCCATGCTCTGTAAATGATCAGCTGGGCCGATACCGGACAACAACAGAATTTGAGGAGTTCCAATGGCTCCTGCACTTAGGATCACTTCTCTTCGCGCATATATGTTAAACTTCAGCAAACCCTGCACGACGGTGACGCCGCGAGCGATATTTCTCTTGTCTATAATAACTGAGGTGCACCGAGTGAACTTGGCCACTTTGAGGGTTTTCATGACGTCTGTTCTCGACAGGTATCCTCGCGCTGTGCTCATACGTTTGTTCTTATATACATAGCCTATGATTTGACTGACTCCGATCTGTGACTCCGCGTTCACGTCAGGGTTATAAGGAAACCCGAGGGACTTGAATCCTGTTAAGAGTCTAGAATGCCAAGGATTACCTGAAGCAGCAAAGAATCCTGTACGCATTGTCCCTGTGGTGTTATGATACGGTTTAGAAGAGGGTGGAAGTAAATTAAGGTCTTGTAGACCTTCGTATTTGAGAAAGTACGGACGTAGGTCATCCCAGGTCCACCCGGGGACAGTGATGTCGTCGTAGTCGCGGCGGTTGCCGCGCGTGTACATCATGTAGTTGATGGAGGTGGAGCCGCCCAGGCACTTGCCGCGGGCGAAACGGCACTGCTGACCCTGAGATGAAAGGCAGGACACGTTGTTGGGGAGCGTCTTATACTGCCAGTCGATCTCCGAGCCGAGGAGAATTTGAGATGCACTTGGAATCTAAAACAGTAAAAGCCACAAGCTGCAGCAAAACACATTGGCTACCTGTACATGGCGGACGTGTGGTCGCGTGTTACCTCGGAGATGGGCCCGGGGTCCCCGCCGGCCTCCACCAGCAGCACACTGGCCCCGGACAGCGCCAGCCGCGCCGCCGCCGCCGTGCCGCCAGCGCCCGCACCCACTACGATGTAGTCAAACCGTTGTCCCTCTGAATACAAACACAGAGTACACGTAAGCTTGCTATTATTATAACGACAAAATTCCAATTATTATGACAGGTTGAGGTCGTATTTTGCTAGGCAAAGAGCAATCAGGTAATTGACAAATATCCTAATAATAATAAATTAAATCTATATACTTATAACCTGTTAGCACATGCCCTGGAGGCAGTGGAAAGGAGTTAGTGGACGACGTCACTCGCAGGCATGCTGACAACAGCACCAGCAGTGTGGACACGCAGCGCGACACTACACCAACAAAACAGAACATTATAATAAGATCACTCGTGTGTCCGTCTGTCCGCCCTCTACAGTCAATTTCCTGCGTATATGGTAAACATAATAATTATATAAAATCTTATGACCCAATGATGGTTTTTTTTAATAATTTCATAAAATAGGTAAACTGACCATTCCCCCCCTCCTGCTCCTATCCCCAAAATTAGCGAGTCTTCAATTCTGAACAAGAAATTGATAAGTAGACGTTACAGTTGCTCTAAAAAGTACGAAACAAGAAATAATCTCGTCTCAACGTAGTGTTTTTATAAAAAAGTACGACAAGTACAAAATTGTAATGAAAATATACGCTGGAATTATTCAAAACCATAGAAAACATACTTACTGCTCCAGAGACGTAGGCGCAGCAGACTGGGGCCTCGCGACAACAACTTGCTATATAATGTTTTGCTGAGATCAACCGGCGTGGCTGACAAATAATGCTACAGGTTGATTATTGTTTTTAACCGACTTCAAAAAAAGGAGGAGGTTCTCAATTCGGTCGGTATTTTTTTTATGTATGTACACCGATTACTCCGATTAATGTGGTTCTTTTTTTGTTCGATGCAGTATGCTTGCCATTTGGTTCCATAATAATTTGATCCAATTTGGTTCAGTACTTTCTCGCCCTGCCCGGGGTGGGAGGACTCATTTGATGATTCTACCACGTAAAAAGAAAGCATCATAATATGATCCTATTGTTTAAATAAGTGAGAAGAGCAACCATAACAAAATAATTTCGAGTAAATAATTTAATGTTAACAAATTAGTACTTCAGTAAAAGAAAATAATTAGTTGAGATGACTCGGATGTCGGAAGATTACCAGTTTACTTCATTAACACAAGGTGAGTATTGCAATTAAATCATGAAAATTAGTATTGTAAGTAATGCTGTCTGACCAAGAACACTATCAATGAAATGACAGAACAACAAAATTGATTTAATTACGACTTCAATGAATTAAGGAGAATTATTAAACGACCTTACATTAAAATAGATAGTCAATATAATGAAACAAAATAGGCTATTTTACTCTAAACAAGTGCGTGTCGGGCCACGCACAGTGTAGGGTTCCGTAGTTGCCCATCAAAATAATTATGCGAACTAACTAAACTGATTCGCTGAATTTAATTTTAATTAATTAAAGTTGACAAACTTACATTTGCAATTGAAGAACATGTTCTCCGATACATTTTGTTTAGAAAAATATGTTATCCAAGGACATTTTATAGAGATGGCGGGCCGCGAGAGAGAGAGGACAGCGTCCTCCCTCAGTCCCAACCGCAGTGGTATACGCCCACGGCGTCGGACGTCGGCAGCTGATCTCCGGCCACCGTAGGCGCGGGCATGCGGACAGCGAGTAAAGGGCAACTCGCTGTCCCTCCATAGACCATGCCCGGGTCGACGGCGCGTCGTGTTCCACGTGCGCCTCAAACAGCTGTCAGCAAATGACGGGGCCCCCTCACAGAGGGCCAAAGCCTGCCGGGGTCGCGGGACTCATTTCCATCACCGTGACCCCGAAACATAAAGGGTTATTGAAGGACACCGTGGATTTTAGTCAGTACAAGTCTGACAGTCCCTCCCGCCTTGCCCGGGGTGGGAGGACTCATTTGATGACTTTACCACGATAAAAAAAAAGTACGTTTTATAAGTTGGTCGACTATTACTCGTAAACTTGTAAAGCCCACTTAGTCATGATAATTTTCCTTTAAACTACGTTATATGTACTACTATTCACACCCCCAAAACATAACCGTTTAGCTGGTAGAGGGTGGGACACGCGAGTCGAGCAAAAATTAGCACTTTAAAACTTAATATTTCACAAACGAATCTTTTTATCAAAAAATTGTTAATGGAAACTATCAATATTTTTTAAAGACCTATTTAATGATACCCCACACTAAGGGATACACGAGAGAAAAAAAAAACATCCCCACTTTACGTGTATAGGAGGTACCCTAAAAAAAATATTTTACTAGATTTTATTTTACCACCTTTTCGGCACAACAAATCCGTATATTTACACCAAATTACAGCTTTCTAGTACTGTCCGTTTCTGAGCTAAGCTGCGGACAGACGGACGGGCGGACGGACATGGCGAAACTATAAGGGTTCCTTGTTGACTACGGAACCCTAAAAATGTATTAGTCTGTCAGTTTGTCTTTTGTCGCGTAAACCAAAATTAACGAAGATACAACGCTTCTAAAAATCACAAAACGTCACTCGGTCGGTACAATCTTACAAGCGTAATGACGTCACGAGCCCCCACTCCCCAATTTGGAAGCGTTTTATCTTTGTCAATATTCATTGCTAATGACGTGATGATCTTTATTTTATGGGTGTTTCTTGCTCGATTGCTCCGCCAATTGTGAACCGTTTTTCGAAATTCTTTTTGTTGTACTAGGGATCGTATACCTTAGGGAATACTGCAAGTTTCATCAAAATCAGTTCAGGTTTTGAGATAGGAAATTTATTAGCACATTGTGTTTAAAAGACACTACAGGTGACCTATTTTATTACTTTGCCCAAGATAGGGTGGGCATTATTCATAATGGCCGGGAATAGTGATTAGTCTTGCTGTTTTAATCACATTGCCCAATAATTGAGTCTGGCATTATGGATACATACCGGCCATTATTAACAATGCCCGGAGTTATCAGATTACCCGTAACAGATAATTATTATATCGCTACAAGTTTTTGTCCTTCATTCGGTTAAACACGCTGATCTCAGGAAAAAATGGTTCGAATTGAAATAGTAGATTATTAACCAAGGGGATAAAGCAGGGTCTTCTGTCGCGGGTGGCGAATTAAATCGCGAGCGTAACAAAGGACTCGAGGTTTACTCCCGAGCGTAGCGAGGGTGTTAAAAACTTAAATCACGAGCGAAGCGAGGGATTTAAGACGAGTCCTGAGTGTAGCGAGGGATTTAAGTTCACCCAAGACTAAGACAGCTTTATCACCGAGGAAAATACTCTACTTTTCGTACCATTTGCGAAAAAAATAACACAGTAATAAAATGAGATTCGCATTTTAAACATTAATATTTAACATTAACTTATTTATAAAAATAAGTAAAAATAAATGCAACGTTTATGTATTTGAAGAATACAAAAACGCGGCAAATTAAAAAAGCAAAGGCATCAAGCTCATACGGCCTCGTCGGTTTTCGTAATTTTATTTAACTAGATGAAAATCCGGCTTCGCTCGGGTGAAACGTGTGTCCCAAATACTACACATCAAGGTACTAAATGTAGGTGTCACGGTAAGTCATAGGCCGAAAATAAAGAAAGAAAAAAAAAACTTAACATGATAACCGATGTCAATAATGGCGGCTGCGATCTGTCTGGTCAGAAAATCATTAGAAATTTACAAAATACTCGACAATCCGAATTTTGCGGATATATATGTTGTCGACTCGAAATCTTTATTTTTTTATGTTTTATTATTCTGGTTAGCTTTCGATCGAGTCTACCGTAATCTAAGTATTCCAAATTTAAATCACATTCTCTCCCTAGAGAGAGAATGAAATTCAGTACAACATTCTTTCCCTGTTTTTCACAGATTAAAAATGACTATTGTTATGTTCGCTTTTTGTGGCATAGAATGTCACTTTTTTGAGCAAGTGGTACGAAATAGTACATTTCAGTACAAGTGGGGGAAGTTTTTCATTGTATTCGAGACCGAATTCCCAGCCGAGCCGTTGGTGAGGCTAATACGGATGCGAGTCAGCCACAACAAATGCCCACGTGCACCAAATTACATAATTTAAAACACCTTCGAAAAATAAAATAATAGACAAAAAAAAATCTTTCCAAAAAAAGCAATTTAATGAATTAGAGAACAACCTGTATTTTTCTTTATTCCAAATAGAAAATTAGAAAAAACATAGTTTTTTTTTTCGCAGCATAATTGATAACAAATACGGTTTGCTTAAACTAGTTTTCAGATCGCGACTTAGATCCATAGAAATAAGAAAGAAGGAGATATGACTTGTAGTTCGAAATGCATAAAAAACGTTGAAGCTACAATTCCCATAACGCACACAGTCTTGTCAAAAACAATAGCTACGAAGCCGACGATAAATCTGAACATTTTACTTATTTCAATGTTACTAAACTCATCACGCATTCTACCTGACCATTTACTCCAGATCTAGGTGAATGAGGTAGATATTCTTAAAATTCCTTCAAAGCACTGACCTTCCCGGTGTAACTTCAAGGAACACTTCCTGCGTTTGGCCTCAAAGCTGTACCGGGCAACAGCCTCAGGCGACTCCTGACTAATCTCAGCGGGCCAAACGCCTCCTGCCGGAGATTGTACGCACGCTGCTGGTGTCGTGCGGTCCATGGCCGTCTACGAGGGGGGGCCCCGTAGAGGGCCGTGTGTGGCGTGTGTGGGCACTTAGCATAGCTACCCGGATGATCCGAGGATACCGCACAGTCGCCGGCGAACTGTCCAACCTCCTAGCCGTATTGCTGCCCTGGGATCTGGAGACGACGGCCCTCCAGCGCGTCTGTGAGTATGGAGGGAAAGACTGTCGCAACCGAGGATGCATAGCATGAATTTTAGTCAGTACAAGTCTGACAATCCCTCCCGCCCTGCCCGGGGTGGGAGGACTCATTTGAAGATTTTACCACTTAAAAAAAGCACCGACCTTGGTCTGCTATTACTTAGTAGTGAGGAGCAAAGAAAGTGAAACTAGGTTGCCGCGGCCCGACAGCACTCATTTCATGCCTCTTTATCACACTTACGTTTCGCATTGACACAGTATTTAGACGCAGTAATTAAGACAAGAATTTAGACGGTGCTTTCGAGGCATTCATGTTGCCGTTGATATCGGCGTGCAATATAAGCAGGAGACACAGGACCCTTGGGGATGCTTGAAGCTCTTGTGGAACACAACAAAGGTTTTGTAACAGTTTTCGCGATTGAGAGTGTCCATGAATCTTCTTGCCCGTTCTTCTCCAGTTAATATGAGTCTTGTGACTGGGACTGTAGTACACCATAATTATTCTTAATTTTAAATAATAAATTAAATTTTAGTCTTTTGAAAATTCAAAAGTGCTTGTAATGGCGTACTTGAAATAAATGCTTGGATTTTGAACAGATCCAGGATAAGATTTGGAAAGAAGATGTTCGCTTTTCATTCATTCTATTATCTGAACTCAAAATGTAACGATTTTGAGGTAACTATGGCTTATTATTGCACAATGTAAGCCTTCTTTCAAACATTTTTGCAACAACTAGTAAAACTCCCTTTAGTATTTCATAAATTAAAATGAGTTTAAAATTTAAAAAGTAATGTCAATTTAAAGAATCACACCGAACCTTAAATATTCAGTTATAAACACTATTTTTAACATTGAAAAAGAAATTGGCGAAATAAAATAGAAATAATATTTGTCGTCATTTTTTTATTTTACCAAATGCTACTAAACTAGAACCCATTCTATTATCACTAAATGTTATTTTGATAAGGAAGGCAACACTCAAGTATGTTTTTTTAAATGTTAGCACTATTTATTTGGAACTCTAATAAAAACTGTTGTGCTGACTTTGACCCGTTTAATAAATATTAGGTATTGTCAGAGTGGAGCGATCGAGTCATGCAGGACGTGGACTTTGTTTCTTCGATTTATAATGAACATTATAACTGCAATCATAATACATAGAAACTCCTGCCTTTTGCCGTGAAGTTAATGCAAATTTTATTTAGTATTTTCTTTAGAAACGATTGAATTTAACTAGAAAAGTTTAAATCATCTCATAAATATTAATCAACGTGATCTTGTTTTACGAAAATATCACGCTTTTGTTTGCGAGGATGAACTCAGTGTGAAATGACCGTAAAATAAGCGGCTTTTTGTTAAAAATAAATAATTGCTTCACCTCCGTTTCCCCTCCCTGTGTTTATTATGTCACTTGTATAATGCTAGTATTAATTAACGTCAATATCGCTGCTGGATGTTTACGGCAAACAATTTTCTTGCCTGCTAGTCCTATACAAACGTTTACATTATCTCAAATGTTTCAGACGACTTATTTCAACATAATATTTCACCTTCCTGCCTACATCCCATTAGTGTAAATCATGTTTACATACAAATAACTCGTATTTGTTTGTCCGTGGAGCTGTACGTATGAATATGTACCTGTGTTCGGGCAAGTTTCAGATCAATAAGCAGTTCCAATGATTTATTTGACATGGTAAATATGTAATACGAGGAGAGCCGCGCCTGCCTCGCGACACGACTCACGATACGACTCAGGATACGACTCACGATACGACTCACCATTTTTTCTTGAATCCGCTCCAGTATTTTTTTTAAACTTAAAAGGGTTTTCGGGGTTTACTTATTATGATTTTTAATATTTATTATTTTACTGTGAATGATTTCAACTTAAAGGCAGAACTACGATGTCACAATTTTGAGGCTGATGTTTCATAAAATATAAAACCCGTTGACAGGGAGTTATTAATGGTCCCTGTAACAACAGGGTAAGCAGGGAGGAGGGGGAAGGGAGGGGGGTGATGGACGGGGACAAAACTCACGCAGCTTCAGAACCTGAGCGGCGAGATGATGATCGCGATTATTTTGATAGAACAACGGTAAATTGATCTCAGCATGACACAGCGACACTTAGGGGTAGCGAAAACTGTATCCCCTTTTTTTTACAAAAAATCATAGGCGGGCCTAGTAAAAACACCGTTTTAGATTTGAGTATGATACATTAAAAAAGTGAAATAATATTGAAAATGTTATTCAGTTACGTTTACCAATACGAAGTACTTCACAACGAACGCACACTAAGTACCTCGAAAAACTTGACGCCTCAGTTCATGCGATCTCGAATTTAACAAAACACAAAAAAATAAAAACAATTAAAAGGTTAGAAACCACATCGGTCTTGTTAAAGAAATATTTTTTTTTAAACAAGATGAAACAATTTTTCTTTGAATAGTTCCGGGAGCATTTCTTAATAGGTTACCAAATATTATATTCTTTCGAGTTACTTAATTGAATACTTGATTTTTATTTATTTTTATTGAACATTCAATATCGTATGGGTTAACTAATAGTTTTAAGAGTGAGCCTTCTAGCTGTTTTTTCTACTTTGTCAATAAATCGACTCACGTTTTTGCAATAAAATTATACTAAGTATTAATTTTTATATAATATTAATAGTTAATGGTCATTTTAACAGTCAGTTTAACAAAATACAAATACTTATAAGCTGTTTATAGCGTAAACGTGATAATTTAAGGTAGATATTTAAGGCTTCGTTGTCAAATCGTAAAAAAAACCGGCCAAGTGCGTGTCGGGCCACGCACAGTGTAGGGTTCCGTAGTTGCCCATCAAAATACTTATGCGAACTTTGACACTTAGTAGTCGGCGTCGTCTTACTTTATAGTAGGCGTCGTCTCACTTTGTAGTCGGCGTCGTCTTACCTTATAATCGGCGCCGTCTTACTTTATAGTAAGCGTCGTCGTACTTTATAGAAGGCGTCGTCTTACCTTATAGTCGGCGTCGTCTCACTTTGTAGTCGGCGTCGTTTAACATTATAGCCGACGTCGTCTTATTTTATAGTAGGTGTCGTCGTACTCTATGGTCGGCATCGTGTTACTTTTTAGTCGGCGTTATCCTACTTTATAGTTGGTATCGTCGTACTTTATAGAAGACGTCGTCTTACTTTATGGTCGGCGTCGCCCTACTTTATAGTAGGCGTCGTCTTGCTTTATAGTCGGCGTCGCCTTACTTTATAGTCGGCGTCGTCTTACTTTATAGTCGGTGTCGTCGTACTCTATGGTCGGCATCGTGTTACTTTTTAGTCGGCGTTATCCTACTTTATAGTTGGTATCGTCGTACTTTATAGAAGACGTCGTCTTACTTTATGGTCGGCGTCGCCCTACTTTATAGTAGGCGTCGTCTTGCTTTATAGTCGGCGTCGCCTTACTTTATAGTCGGCGTCATCCTACTTTATAGTATGCGTCGTCGTACTTTATAGAAGGCGTCGTCTTACTTTATAGTCGGCGTCATCTTACTTTATAGTAGGCGTCGTCTCACTTTATACCTTTTTATAATAATTTCTTCTACTCAAGTCATGCCATACAAACTTCACTTATGCACGATATCATTATAAATTGTTTTACTCAATCATCTTTGCTAACTTTATATTTTATGATAAGGTTTGGCCAGTGCCGTCATAGTCGCCGTCGTCATACTTTATAGTCGTCGTCGTCTTACTTTATAGTCGGCGTCGTCATACTTTATAGTCGGCGTCGTCTTACTGTATAGTCGGCGTCGTCTTACTTCATAGTCGGCGTCGCCTTACTTTATAGTCGGCGTCGCCTTACTTTATAGTAGGCGTCGTCGTATTTTATAGTAGGCGTCGTCATACTGTATAGTCGGCGTCGTCTTACTTTATAGTAGGCGTCGTTTTACGTTATAGTCGGCGTCGCCTTACTTTATAGTTGGCGTCGCCTTACTTTATAGTAGGCGTCGTCGTATTTTATAGTAGGCGTCGTCTTACTTTATAGTCGGCGTCGCCTTATTTTATAGTCGGCGTCGCCTTACTTTATAGTAGGCGTCGTCTTACTTTATAGTTGGCGTCGCCTTACTTTATAGTAGGCGTCGTCGTATTTTATAGTAGGCGTCGTCTTACTTTATAGTCGGCGTCGCCTTACTTTATAGTCAGCGTCGCCTTACTTTATAGTAGGCGTCGTCGTATTTTATAGTGGGCGTCGTCTTACTTTATAGTCGGCGTCGCCTTACTTTATAGTAGGCGTCGTCGTATTTTATAGTAAGCGTCGTCTTACTTTATAGTCGGCGTCGCCTTACTTTATAGTCGGCGTCGTCTTACAAGATAGTCGGCGTCATCTCACTTTATACCTTTTTATAAAAACTTCTACTCAAGTCATGCCATACAAACTTCACTTATGCATGATATCGTTAAATTGTTTTACTAAATCATCTTTGCTTACTATATATTTTATGATAAGGTTCGGCCAGTGTATGATGTAGGTACGTGAGTGCACGATGGGAGGTGTGGCGCCGGAAATTGACAGGGAAACGGATTTAATGCAATTGACGTTTTATACCTGTAATATCCGTTGCAGTCGTCCACGAGCAGCAGGCGTAGCATGGCGCCGTAGAAAGGGGTTTTGTCGACGGAAGAATAGAAAAAATGACACAACGTAGAAATATTTTTATTGATTTAAGCATGGTAATGTAAAAAATATGGAAAATAAACGTTCTTTTCTTCAATAGTGTACGAATGGTGTCATATTTGCGCAAAAAAACAGTCGACTTTGTAGAAATAACGATGAAATAACTTTGTCTTTTCTTGGTAGAATAGACATAGAATCGCCATGCTACGCGTGCAGGAATTGGTTCAAAATGTTTGAACAGAATATTTTAATAAAAAATTGGTATGCTTTATTACATCGTTCATTTGCCAGCAATGTGATATGAATGATACGATGCGCCCCTTGGGCAAGGCGCGTCAACAAGGCGACAAAAGATTATTCATCAAAATTCCCAAACTGCTTTTGTTTTATGAAAATCTTCGAGCATATTTTCCGTCACCGTGCGTTGTAAAATTACGATATAGATAGTATCTCAATACAAAGACTGGAATATTGCTCTTTTAATAAAAAATACCCGCAAGGAAACACCCCCGTACGTTCACGGAAAGAACAATATTTCACATTCAAATACACACAACACGATATTGCTTGGTTCGTAGTTTTATGACCAGAACATTAACATCAACAAGGGAACAGTGTTGATCGAAAGACACAAAGTGAAGGGTCCGTAAAGTGAGTTTAACAATATGAAAAATATCCCGCATTCAACATTAATTCTGTCATTAGCAACAGTTTTTTGTTTTCAGAATTTATAACTTAATTCAATTTCAGCTAAAAATATAACTGACCGCTTACTTTTTATTTAGATTTGCAGCTTGGAACGCTATGTCTTTCATAAACTCATCATAATTAGCCTATAAATGTTCCCACTGTTTTGACATTGGCCTACTCTTTGAGATAGGGAGTGGGCCATAGTCCACCACCCAGGCCCAGTGCGGGTTGGTAATCTCTCTTATACTATGTTTAGAAAAATATGTAGTTATTTATATGATCTAGGTACATTTTATAAGGTGTTTAATTATTACTCGTAAATTGGTGAAGCGGGAGCACTTACTGCTAGTTTTACATTAAACTAAATGGATTATTTAGCTATTTTGAAAAAATCACGGTTATTTAATTACTATTACTGTGATTTTTTCATTTATCATTTACTAAGGAAGAAGGAGAAAAAATTGACTCTTACATAAATGGTCTCAGAGCTAAGCTGCGGACAGACGGACGGACACGACAAAATATAAGGGTGGAAGGAATCCTAAATAGTAATGGCTAGTAAAATTTAAAACAATAGGTACACAACAAACTTGTAGACTGACTGTAGGCTACATGTGCGGCTTTGGTGTGTGTTATACTTCGTGTATTGATTAATTCACATAACAATAAAAAAGTAAACTGGACCGGAGCGTACATACACCGCAGTACCGTTAGCCCCTTCGTACACAAAGCTATACAAATCTCCGATACCTTACGATTTCGGTATCCAGGCGACTATCGCAATACAAATCCATAGAGGTTCGTACACTGTCACGCGTCAATGGATTTCAAAGTCGTAAGAAATCGGAGACTTGCGTCGCCTGGTGTACGAAGGGGCTTACCTATAGTCGCACGAGGTGACGCTCTCCCTGCAAGTCGAACAACGCGCGCCCTCCGCGAGCAGGCGGCGACCTACAGCGGTGACCTTCACGCGATGGTAACTTCTTTTATGGGACACATAAACTCGTAGAATTGCACACATGATATCGCCATAATGTAGGCTATAAAATCTAGAGACTGTGAAGCTACAACACTGAACAATAAGAATTTTCTTATTTTGCCAAGAGAACGGCCATTCAGTTTTAAAAACAACAATTTATGCGAAAAAAAACGGCGGTTGCATATACATAGTTAGGAAAATATTCTCTTACGATCCTTCCCTGTTATGTTTAAATAAGGTGAGTGAGCCACACTGTGTTGTCACATCGTTCAGCTATAAAGTTTATATCGTTATTATCTTTTGCCCCAGAAATAAGACCCAATATGTACTAAACATTTAAAAAAAAAACATCATTCATGTAGATGGACATCCCTACCATATGACACGTTGCCAATAAGTCCTTGTTTCCTGATAGCTTGGGGTCCAGTCAAGACTTATATTTATTAAGTCTAGTTTATTAATCACTCTTGCCTAGTTATTTGACGACGTACTTCATGTCGATCAAATTACACTACCTTAAAGCTACTACTACCTACATTACCTAGAGAGTGATAAAAGATTCGAATGACCAGGTTGCCTACAGGGAACGAGATGGGGCTAGCCTCATTGTATAGGTACTACTACTGCCTCTTTCCCACAGCCTAACTACTCAGTCTCACGCCTCTCACCAGGCTACCATCAAGCAAACCTCTCTTGTCTTCTCAAGTGGTGTAAGTAGCCTATTAATGAAAAAATTATGTTGAGAAAAATTGTTAAAAATAAGCCACAAAAAGTAGGACGTATAGTTTGTGTCGCCCAGTAAATAGACCTGTGCAAGACATACATAGCGATATAAAAGAAATAGATTTTCCTCCAAACAGTTTAGTACGAAGGCCATCTTATGATCTTAGGGCGGCTCAGGCATCGATGTTATTTCACGACCCTCTTTATAAATCAAATAAATGCCGCAGAAGACCGCCGCCGCCGACGAGGAAACTGAATGAATTACGAATGTTTAAGTGAATTAATGAATGACGTAATGAAGTCATTATTTTCTTATTGGAAAGAAGCGCTATTGGTTTCTTTAGAATTTGCTGGAGAAATATGGACTGACGTTTTAATATTGAAAATATACTTACAGACAAAGATTTATATATTTAAAATCTTCCTTACTACTATCATTACAGGTTCTTTAGGTACCTAAGGCCATAGTGTGGCTTATCTACATATTCTTAAATGAATTATAGTAAAATATCAAACAATATAAAAAACATAACAACAGGAACTTTACAATAAGATTAAAACTAAGAGGACATATATAACACACATTACAATTTAAAAAATAAACAACAATACAAAAAAATCTACTACTACTCACTATAACATAAAATAAACAATAAACTCTTTGTGAATTCACTCAAATGACTGGGCCTCTAGTATATTAGATGATCACATAGTAATAGCTGTGTAAGAGGGGGAGTTGTGGGCGGGCGCGGTCGCAGGCACAGCTAGTGCTTTTTATAGTTTACTAGGAAATGAGCATCAAAGTCGTACCCTTGTGATTTGAAAAGAAATGTGTGGGCGTGTGGAGTCACAAAACAACCAAATAACAAGACGAAAATATATAATGAGAAGAAATCCTGAACAATATTATTTGAACATCAGTAATCGAAACATTTCATGAATAATACATGCTCACAACATGCTCACGATACACAAATCCAATAAAGTTCTGCTGAGAAACGCGACCGGCACAGATTCTTGACACAGTACACAACACACAGAGCGTACACAAGCACACACAGTACACAGTAAACAGTTACAAACAAGTATTTAACAACCCGCGATAAAAAGCTTTGTATACGAACTGTTTGTAATATTTGCGCGAAAATATTCCGTGAAGTAATTTATTTTAGCCGGGACGATGAGCACGTTGAGCACGATGAGCGCAGTGAGCGCGGGGAGCTCGCTGAGCTCGACGCTGCCAGCGAGCAACATAACGAGGATAACAGGGTCTTACACGCAGAGATTTATTCGTCTTTACGACAACAAGAACGTTATATTATAAAAATGTCTTTGATATCAAGGTTTTAGTTAAAACAATGTGTGAAGATATTTTTTTTTTGAAGCCTTAATAATTTGTTATGAAGGATTTGAGGAGGGATTCATTTCAAAGGCTTGGGTTTGTACGCACGAAGTACCTACATCCTTTGTTCTTCATTATTTTAACACGATTTCTCTGTGTTTGCGTGTATGTTGACTTTGTCATCTTTCATTTTGGCTTCGTATCATCTTATCTTACCTTCAAATTAATAAGCAATATGAAGTTAAACAGTACAAGCATTACAGTCCTTAGTCCTCTCTCGAGACGCGAAAACTTATAACAAAGAATGATAAAAATTACTTAGAACATTACGATCATAGATTTGTTGAAAGCGTGCTCTCAGAAGTCTCTATTATTATTATTCTTTATTCTAACCTATATTGTCCCACCACTGGGCAAAGGTCCCCCCCATAACCTTCCACTCTTCCCTTTGTTCGGCTTTCTCCGGCCAATTGCTCAGGAATGCGTCTAGTAGATCGTCACGCCAGCGTTTTCCAGGCCTCCCTCGGCAACGACGCCCATCCGGCACCCACTGCGTAACGACTCTAGCCCAGCGATCCCTAATCTTTATTATTCTTATATTTTTATTTCATACCAACACAATTTCAAAATGAAACTACTCATGCCTACGTGGCTGAACATCAAAGATGGCAACAAAGAAAGTGGGCTATAAATAAATAATGGTCACTAAGTAAATAACATGAATGTGAAGAGTTTCCTATTTCAGTGGAGGCCCTCTATGTGGAGGATAAACACTTCACAAGACTTGTTTATTTATATTATTCTAAAAATAGTGAAATTTATGCCATCTTTATACCAATCAGATCTGTAACAGAAACTGTGTTCGCCTGAACCTAGCCATATTAAGCGTATCTCAATCTCAATAGTGGATTTACATCAAAGCCCATATGGCGTATGCCGCCAATTTACATACAAATTGCATATAAAGTCATGGCGCCGGGATCTCCGAAATACTGCAGGCACACCCACCCACGTGACAATTTCCAATTTGTCAGGAACTCTTTAGTGTCTGGTAGCATACCTCCGTCGGACGCTGCGGAACTGTACTAGAACGATCCACTTTGTTATTTGTAGACTGTAGTGTAAGCATAACTCTGAACTTAGTGAACTTACTTTCCTGTTCTAACAGAGATTTAACCATGGCGCTCGCTGATTTGCTGATCTGCTTCAACGCCTGCAGTATCTATTTACGCAGTCGGCTCAGCATTTCATGGTCGAGTTTCGCCTTGTAAGTTAAGCGGCGGAGGTGTGCCACGCTCTTCATAGCGTCTAGATGACGCTATTAAAAGATTCCCGGTTTATTATTTTAGTATACCTATCGAGTATGGACCAGGGGGCTTAGACAAAGTAACATCGCTTTGTACCGAAACGATATCTAAATTCGTCATCGTCTCTGAGATAACGACAAACATTTCGTAGCCAATGTAACATTACGGTCGCGATCGTTGTGTCGAATTGTTTGTTCGTTAAAAACAAAAATATAGGTTATGGTATCGAAAATTTAGCTGTCAGCTGTCAGTGTCAGTCAAGAAGTTTAAAACCCGCGTTGATTTCAAACTTCGATCTTAGTAGCTTTTCAAAGAATAAAACAGTGCGTTGTCTAAGAAATTAAAAACGATATTTTTTACAGTGGTAAGTGAATAGTGTTATTACTTTTAGATCGCTTCCAAAACTCATTTTTATATGTGACTAGTGTTCAAACGATGATTGAATTTTTAGTGATACACTATGGAGTATAAAGAATCAAGAGTTCGAGCAAGTCCTGAGCAATAATTGGCAACGCTCGCTCCTTGAATGTAAAGAAACGTAAGTAAATCAAAGTTTTATTCATGAATAAGTAATTAAACAATGACTCGATCTAGATCGAAGACTACAGACAAGTGGAAAAAAGTAAGGATCTAATGAACATTTTTTGATAAACTGGTGTGATGGTAGAGTGGCTAGCAAGCTACTTTATCAAGGGTTTTGTATAAGTGGACATAACCTTGCGGTTATGAAGGTTGGCTTGTAATCAAGTCTCTGTTATTACTAGACTGGAGACTTTTGATAATGATGAAGATGATCAACCTCTGACACCCATAGTAAGAAAGAAAAAACGTTTATTGGCACATGGCATAAAAACACACAACGTAAATAAAGAAAGCAAATATTTGAGAATAACTTACAACTAAACATTAACCTTCTTACTACAAGAAATTAAATATCAATAAATAATAAAAAATGATAGTACAGTACAAGCTATGCTGTGGTGTCCGATGGCCACATAAGAGAAGATGCCCAAGAATGTTATTTTTATTTGAAAAGTTCTTACCATATTGGCTTTTTATTCTCATTTACACTTTTAACATAGGAACTTATGACTACAACAGATTTTTATTCATTATAGGTGTGGGCAGATTGGAAGTCAAAGACAAAAAAAAGGCATTGACCATTCAGCACCATGCAACTGGGACTGGAGGTGGGCCAGCAAGCGGGCAAACCTTGTCAGCTAACGATGAACGCATGCTGGCTATAATGGGTCCTTTAGCAGTGGCAGGCAAGTCCGTATAGAAGAGCTAGGATT
The DNA here is from genome assembly GCA_028554685.1 of Agrotis ipsilon. NCBI lineage: Eukaryota > Metazoa > Arthropoda > Insecta > Lepidoptera > Noctuidae > Agrotis > Agrotis ipsilon. The sequence continues at coordinate 17,332,049 of CM052969.1, read as the reverse complement.
TAATGTAAGTATTTATTTATTTATTAAACTTTATGCACAACAATGTACAACGGCGGACTTAAGGGGCCACTAGTAATAATACATATTAAATACTTAAAGTACCTTCAAGGCTCCTGCTCAATAATGAGCTAATTTTCTCTAGTACTTAGTACTTTTACTTACTTACAGATGCTGCATGATTCATAAAATATGACTATTAACATTGGTTAATAATATTAACCAACATTTATGTTAGTTAATGACAACAGTGTATACTCTACTAAGTCTGTGATGACAACAAAAGTTACTTTATGACATGAAAGACACCATTTTATTTTTTGATAAATTATTTTTAACTGTGTTAAACTGGTTAAACTGTGTTAAATTGGAATCTATTAACAAAATAAATATTATTTTCTGACTGAAAAATCGTTGCTTTAATTTTTACACAAAAAAAAATAAATACACTATTTCAGTAATACAAAATTTCATTACAACTGCCACTTATTTTTTTGTTTAAAACAATGAGTATGGAGTATGTCATCAATCAATATCAAAAATCTGCTGCCGAATGATGAAATCCGACCATTATTGTTTCGTTAACTACGATAACTACAACCTTTTGGCATTCGTTTCGTTATCTTTTTTAGCGATCACGATCGTGGCGATGGCGAACACTAAAAGCGCTACTTGTCTACGCATTTGTACGGGACAAACATGATAACGATTCGTTACTTTATCGTTTCGTTACGAATTATAACATTGTCTACCAACTTTCGATAACGATGACGATTGACCACGTGACTTAACGCGGCTAATGTCAATCCCATACATTTTTGTCTTATCGAAGTTCGTTATCGTTTTTAAATTGTTACTTTGTCTAAGCCCCCAGGTTAGCCTTTTAAGAATAGACACAATAGGGGGGGTATACTCAAATATAGCGGCATACTTTATGAAATACTGTATACCTAAATTCCCAGAAAAATAATCATTCGCCGAAAAAAAATATTAATCTGTCACCAACAACGCGTGTTCTTAATGACATATCAATATCACATAAATATTAAAAGCATGTTTAAATAGATATCAGGCATGTCGAATACCTCCTGACTACCTTTACAGCTACGTATTTGTACATGGAAATATCCACATACATACATGTAATTACCACGCCACTGAAATTGTTACTGAAATCATTAGACGCGGCTCGTAGAGATAGTAATTAAGAAAATATTTATATAGAAGCAAAATTAAGTTTAACTATCCACGAAATGATGCAAATGGCATAGTCTTCCTGCAAGGCGCAACAAAGCCTTCAATGGAAATAAAAATGAAATTGGATCGTTTTTTCAATTACGTCGGAAGGATGGAAGATGGATTAATTGCGAGCGGATGCGGTGAGGCGAGGTGCGCGAGCTCGGTGCTCGGCGCCGCGGGGAGTAACATTGTATCAGAGTGTTATTTGTCTATTGTCGCGAGAGAGTCGCACAAAGAGACGCCGGAAATCAGCGGGTGTTTGAATTCGGAATTTTAAGCTATTAATTTAAAGCTTTCAATGTGACGTTTCGGTGCTTAGTGTTGCTTTAAATAGATATAGGTAAAGCGAATGAGTTTTCTAACGGTTCTAAAATTGTCGATAAGTACTTAACAATCACAAAGATAATTTTGGACACACTAACTGAAAGATAATAGGAGGTCCTTATAGGGACACTAAGAATAGCCAGTCAACTATTACCAAACTTATATTGGCAGTCGTGATTCACTCTTTAACGTGATTGTTCCGCGATCATGGCACTTCATAGCCGTCGAAATATCGGGAGCTCTAAATAATAAACAATCACAAAAGATACCCCGTAAGTGACAATAATAAGTATTGTTTTAAACTGTGAAAGCTTAAAACAGTACTTGTACAAAGTTCGAAGGAAGCCTTAGTGCTCCAAAAACCATTTACGTACCAAATGGAAAACACACTTTGTGTCTCACAAAGTTTCTTCATTACGTGCGTGTCATATGATAATACGATGAAAGACGTACCTATCAAGTTACCGACTTTCACAAAACAATACCTTTTGTTTTCCATTTTGAATCTTTCCAAACACTTAAACAAAATAATGATTGTTTTGTTGTCCGTAACAAGTCGTGCAACAGGACACAATAATTAGTACGCAGCCTCAAGTAACTTATAATTAACGAGCTTCTAATTATAATGAGTGAATCGTTACAAAAGCGTTTTCATTTTAATGCTCACAAAACAAATTATTTTACGGGTCACGAGAGAACGTTAAACTGGAACAATTTAATAGCCCACCTCATTTTCAGCTTTTGTTCGGTTTTTTAGACAAGTTTTGTATTTTTAAAAATTAACAAGGCAAATGTAAGTAGCACCGCTTGATAGGGTACGCTGACAAGGACATAATATAAGAACCCAGGGTGGGTTTAAGTCCGCCTATGTAGCTGTATGCCATAAGAGGTGCCAGACCTCTTTGTGTTGATGCTGGTGACCACCGGGGTGGTTTTAATGAGGTAAGAATCCTGCACTACCCCGCTCTCATCCCCGAAAGACTTGTTGACCACTCTACTTGACCGTTACCAAAATAAACATCATGAGGGAATGAAGTGGACGACTTACTGAAATATGTAAGTCGCGTAACCTGTAACTAATACTAAGTACTCCTAGCATTAGATACATTTCTACACAAAAAAAGGCAGACACTATGAGATGGGTTTGCAACCTGTTGCTACTTACGCACGATTAGGTATTAGTAGGTTATCGACTGGCAAGCATGAATACGATGCGTCTCAGTTGGATGAATAACAATTTAATTACAGAAATCACCCCAACGTAGTTCAATCTAGTAGATGATGTTTCGTTGTATTTCTGATTACTAACTATTTTATACAACAGCTGAAATGCACTGGGCTGGACACATCTCTCACAGGACAGATAACTGCTGGGGTACACGTACTCGTATCCTTGAGTGGAGAGCAAAACTCGACCAACGCCCGCCGGCCAGTTGGAGTGACGACCTACGTCAGAGCTCAGTGGCCCACATTGGGAGAGGCCTATGTCCAGCAGTGGACGAATACAGGCTGATGATGATGAACTATACAACAAACAAAATAGGAGCGTCCACACAGCGAGCAGCCTCGCGAGGCATTTAACGGTACAAATGTGTTTTGGCACTACGAGTCTGTTACTAGTTTAGATTCCCGGATGGTTAACTCTTGATAACAGTACCTAAGTATTGGTCAATAAACGGTTTCCATAGCAGTAAGCGAATCGAAACACTTTTAATTTAATTAATACATAATCACAAGGGCTGAAAATACGATCATAGTATACCTACATAAGATTCTATCCCTGGACGTAGCTATTGTAGCTAGATAATGAGCAAACAACAGCACGTCGCATCGTCGGTACCCCGCGCACGTGCTGAACGGATTAGCAGCACAATCAAAGGTCGCCTTGGCCCATATTACGCTTTGTTCCCTAAGTACCTACTCTCCGAGAATTACTACGGCTAATTAGCAACAGAGCGGACCGGATCATTAGAACACAATACAGGCCATGCCTTTTGAACCAAGCAACAATTCATTATGTAAGTACCCACATTTATGTTGTTGGATATTTACTTACTTTATTGTTTAGTCGAGTCGAGTAAATACATAAGAATTATTGTAATTTTGGGCCAAGTGTGTGACGTTACGCCATCTATGTTCAGCGAATGCCAGAGTCAAGCGTGGCAGGACCGCCATCTATCGGCAGTATGTTTATAACGAAGCTTTGTTTCCCCGTTTATTTATGGTACTTTTACACAGAAGATGACAGAGGGCGCTGTCTATCAACAAAGCGGGAATACCTGGGTAAGGGTCAGCTCAGACCGAAACGTGACGCTGCGCGGATTATTCAATAGAGCTATTCAAATTCTAACTCTATTTTCTACACCAAAAGATACACCTAGCACAAACCAGCGCGGCGAAGCGCGGCGCCGCACGGTGGGCCGAAAATCGGCTTTCATAGACTTAGGCATTTTATTTTGCAAGTGCCATTTTTTATGCCGGATATCACTTCTATTAGTTATAACAATATACAAAAATGACACCAGAATTGATTCTGCACAAAAACGAAGGAATTATAATTTTTTTACGAAAATTTTGTATGGAGCTAGTATGAAAAATCGAAATATCTCGAAAACGGCAGGGATAACCCTAATATCCTTATAGGGGGTTATAGTACTAATTATTTGTGATTTTTTGACATAAGTTACATAATGGTTGTGAATGCCGTTTTTTTTTTAAAAATCGTCAAAATATTTTCATTTATTTTTACATATGAAACGTTCCTTTTAGTGTTTAAGTTGAAGATTTCAGAGCTTTAACAACTCTTAACATAAAATAGCATGACCTCTATAGACCTGAAGGACTAGACAGAGGTGAAAGAAAAGTTATTTTGTAGGTTATTGTACCCTTTTTTGTGGTTGTTTTTGAAGGCGGTTATATTTTTTTTGAAAACTCGGTGTAATCGATGTACATACATAAAAAAAAATACCGACCGACCGAATGGAGAACCTCCTCCTTTTTTTGAAGTCGGTTAATAAATAAAATGGACTGTATATATACTTTTTATTGAAAGGTAATTTAAATAAAACAGAAGTAACAAAAATAATATCAAAGTGCATAATAATTTATGAAAATATTAACTAAACATATGATACAATAAACTAACATGAATTACAAAAGAACATAAAGAAAAATAATTGAATTTTACAAATTTTCTTTACAACTTTCGTTGTCGGACTCCAATTCCGAGTCAGAATCCAGATTGGATACACCTACAAACGCGAACTCAGTTTCCGGAAACTGTATTAGGTCGAGAGTTTCAGCAAAAAAGGTTGTCTTCCTTTTGGCATCTAACTTCGGCCTTTGTGCACTTAGGAAAGGATCCGAAGAAACAACAAGCATATTTAGGATATCTTGATTAGAATCTTGCCTGCTTCTTTTCCGCGAATGATGTTCCCGAAACCTCCTAAAATCTTTGTTTCGAGACTCTGAGGCTTCTTCCGACAGAGTCCCAATCGGGACAATATCATTTTTTTCGATTATGTCAGCACCGTGTATTAATAGTTTATGTACGGTTGATGACATGTAGTACCAGTCGTATAATTCCACGTACTTTTCTGCTGTTTTGCGAGCAAAATCTTTAAATTTGATGACATCTATCTTCTCACCAGATGTTATTGCTTGCAAAATAACAGAAAATCTTTTTATCAGGTCTTGATCCAACCCAGTAATAGCTGCAGTTTTATTGGGAAACTCGAAAAACTTCCTTGCGGTATTCCCGTCATTGGTAGTTCCCGAGCCTTGTTTCACTATATCAATCAACAGATTGAGCTCCTCTTTAAATTTATTTTGAATGCTTTTTTTTCTGTTTTGTAACATTTCTTTATGCTCATTACTTCTTGCTGCCCACTGTTTGAAGTCAAGTCTGTACGCAATGTGTAACAGACATTCCATGCAATTTATACGGGCATGTAGGGATGATAGGCCAAATTCGTATATGTCAGAACACACAGTTTTTGATGTTACAGCATCTAAGTGGTTCATTTCTGTTGGTTTTGCTAAGCACAGGTAGCATGATGCATTTGATCTAGCTTCAGAAAGGTACGTGCAGACTTTTGCGTCGATCATTGTCATCATTAGTTTATGAGTCACCCTGTTACTATTAATGCACTCTGTGGGGTTAAAGGGCCTCAATTTCCTCATCCATTTTTCTTTTGTTATCAATGACAACTGCATCGCTTTCTTTTACAAAAGTGAACTGAACCGGACGACAATAAAAAGTTGAGCATGGTTTCGGGTTTGTCCATATAGTATTATCTCCATCTGTAAGTTTCAGTGGCACCAAGGAGGTCATAAAAATGCTTGAATCATCATGCTCGCCGTCCATTTTCTGCTTGTATCGGCTTTGATTGGAAGCACCATCAAATCCCCACTTCGATTCAGCTTTAACTGCTTATTTTCCACATTATCAGAAAGACTTTGAAGAATCCGCTTCACCGTGATGTCAAGTAAAGCTTGAAGTGTAATTCTAGCTGATGAATCAGTAACTGACACTGATAGATTAGGAGGGTAGCATGCAAGCTTAGTTTGTTGCAGTTTATAGTAGGATGGGTAAATATCCTTAGCACCTTCCCGAATGGCAGTCTCTCGCAACGTAATATATTGCCACTTTGAAAGCTTAAGTGAAAGAAGTAATCCAAGTGCTTTCTCTGGTGTAAATATTACTGTTTTCACTGGTTTCTTAATGCTTTCATTGATTTTAACGGCAGCTTCTGGATTTTTGATCATATATTCGATTACAGATGCGATATCTTCATACCCTTCTTCTTTTAAACGCGCTGCAGCTGCATATGCCAATTCACAGGAATCCTCGCCTATGTGCTCACTAGATCTTCTCTTTTTCTGTTTGCTTCCCAGATCTTTGAATGGTTTTCGGGACCTTTTTGTCATTGTTCCAACAGTCGATGATGTCGAAGGTTCTGGAGAGACTGAACGTGCTCTTGGTATCTCATCAACAGTTGGTTCTTGATTTATTAAAGTAAGCACGCAACTCGGCCAATCAATATTTGCTTGCAGCCACTCTCCGTACGTATTTCTAAAATTATCAAAGAATCGTTTAGATTTCTGCCACCTGTTTAAAGCAGATCGCGTGAATCTACGGCAAAATTCTTTGAGAGTTACTTGATCTTCGGCAGAAAGACAATCGCCTATGCGAGACACAATTGCACTAAACAATACTTCATGATTAAATGAAGGACACTCACTTTTTAGAAGAACAAACAAGTCTAAGTTGGTGATTAAACTTTCCATTCTAAGATTTTATAGTCGCAAAGCAAATACTTAGTTTTAGTGTTAGCAGTTACACAGTTGTGAACAATCTAAATTATGGAACAAAATTGTAGCCCTTTTATTGTAGGTACCTATAAAGTCAATAATTAGTAAACTACCCTCGTTAAAGTTATAAAAGATATGACATTGAAAATTTATAATCGTAAAAACATTTCGTAGAACTCATAGTACAACTAATCAACATTAGCAAATCACATTAGCTCACTAATTACAAAAAAAGTGACTGCAGTTCTTAGTAGATATTGTTACGAGAAATTTCAAATCATTTAATCACATATTAGGCTCATTAGAATCAGAAAACTACAACCATCATTCTAATTACTTAATTACTTGTCAGCAGACTCATTAGATGACTACACAAGATGTTATTTTGTATTTTGATCTTCTGCAAGGTCTTAAAATTCCTTTTGTGTCGATATTATTATGTGTCCGGTTATGTTATAATCATACTTTTAGGGTATGATCAATTAACAATTTCATTCCCCTATCTTTCAAAAAGAAGCGACTGCATGGGCACTTTGACACTGATATTCAACTATTTGGTATTGTTGGAAATCTTACAAGATACTACACACTTCTGTCTAGTCCTTCAGGTCTATAGATGTCATGCTATTTTATGTTAAGAGTTGTTAAAGCTCTGAAATCTTCAACTTAAACACTAAAAGGAACGTTTCATATGTAAAAATAAATGAAAATATTTTGACGATTTTTAAAAAAAAAACGGCATTCACAACCATTATGTAACTTATGTCAAAAAATCACAAATAATTAGTACTATAACCCCCTATAAGGATATTAGGGTTATCCCTGCCGTTTTCGAGATATTTCGATTTTTCATACTAGCTCCATACAAAATTTTCGTAAAAAAATTATAATTCCTTCGTTTTTGTGCAGAATCAATTCTGGTGTCATTTTTGTATATTGTTATAACTAATAGAAGTGATATCCGGCATAAAAAATGGCACTTGCAAAATAAAATGCCTAAGTCTATGAAAGCCGATTTTCGGCCCAACGTGCGCCGCGCTGCAATTTAATACTGACTCAAAATCTAACTTTATTTACTACACGATAAGATACACATTTGCAGTAACGTTGTGTCGGTCCTCACCGGACACGGATGTTTCGGGAGGTGCCTGTGTCTTATGAGAAAGGAAGAAACGCCTGGGTGTCACCACTGCGTAGATCGCCCGGACGACACAGTCGAGCATACGGTGCAGGATTGCCCCGCTTGGGCGGAGCACCGACGTGTCCTCACGGCGGCGATAGGCGGAGACCTCTCGCGCCCAGCACTGGTCGCGGCCATGCTGCGGGGCGAGACGGAGTGGGAAGCGGTCGCCTCCTTCTGCGAAGCAGTCATGCTCGCGAAGGAGGAGGCGGGCCGCGTGAGAGAGAGGACAAGGTCCTCCCTCCGCCCCACCCGCGGTGGTGGACGCCCACGGCGTTGGACGTCGCAAGACGATCTCCGGCCACCGTAGGCGCGGGCATGCGGGCGGCGATTAAAGGGCAACTCGCCGTCCGACCATGGACCATTCCCGGGTCGACGGCGCGTCGTGTTCCACGCGCGCCTCAAAGAGCGTCAGCATAATGACGAGGCCCCCTCTCAGAGGGCTATAGCCTGCCGGGGTCGCGGGTCTTATACCATCACCGTGACCCCAGAACATAAAGGGCTATTGAAGGACACCGTGGATTTTAGTCAGTACAAGTCTGACAGTACCTCTCGCCCTGCCCGGGGTGGGAGGTCTCATTTGATGATTTTACCACGTAAAAAAAAAAAAAAAAAAAAAAAAAAAGAAGTGTCAAGTCGCGCCGCGTCGCGTCTCGGTGTGAACTGACCGTAAAGGTTCATACATACGTGCTACAACCACATTCACATTCAGCGACAAAATACGATAGAGTTGGTAACGTAATTATTCTATGTACTCGTCCATGAAGATTGTCACTGCAGCTTTTTGAAATTGCGTGTACGTGTGTGAAGTTGCGTTTTGCTTGTGTTCGTGTCAATAAAATAAAATACCTAATTATTTTCAGTCCAAAAAATGCACCCGCCGGCATTTTGTCGTGTGGTGGGTAGAGCCTGACTGATGAAGCGACAGCGTAAACTTGCGATTGCCCTTGCTTGGGGCCTGCATACTGCATAGGGCCATAGTCTGACGTGGTTTTTCTGTGTGGTTGTATGGGATGTACCTAATTATCGGGAGGTCAAATGAAACCAGCTCCTTTTATTTCTACATTTATTATATTATGTTACAACATACAAAACATATAGTAACAACAATATACGATCATATCATTACGCCGATGCTAGACGGGGCAGCGCGGAACTATTAGTTTCATTATTTATTGTAATATTCCTAGTTTGGACACGATTTCAAGAGACTAGATCAAAGAATAACAACAATAAAGCAATATAAAATATATCTTAGTAATTAATGATAATAGAATTTGTGAAAATAGTCTTCAACGATTTGTTCATAAAAATAAATTATTTTTGTTTGGAAGTCAGAAATAAGGTGTCTACATGTTTCTACACCTCCGGCTGAATATAGCGAGGTGAAGTGTCAGATAGTCGTACTAATAGTTTATCATAACTACGCTAGTCTTATATTATCTGTGGTATGGTATGACTATCTGACAAGGAACTTATAGGTAAAGCTGGAAACCACACTCTGAATGAAAATCTGAGGGCGAAAAAAATGACCTTGAAATTGTTCTGTAACTATACGTCTCTTTCTAAGTAGGGTGGCCATAATTGTATTTAGACAGGACTTTCCGTTTTGGGTTTTTGCGAGGGAGTTAAGTTTTATTTGCTCAATTTTTTTTAGAATTTTAAACTTCATAGTTTAAAAGTTAGAAGGACACATTTTTTAGGAATTTGGAAGCAGATAACTCAAAAACTTTTGCCTTTAATAAAAAACGTTGTTGATAAACCTCTATTTCATTTTGTAAGAGCTATCCAATGATACCCACACGATTATGTTTGTTGGAATTAATTTGTAAACTAGTTTTTTATGAAGGCACCTTCTCTAGATTACGCATGTGGAACATTTTGATTGATAGCGAATTCACCAAAATGCCTTTAGTAAAGACTGAAAACAAAGTAGATTTTTTCGGTAACAAAGAAGCAGACTATATTCTTGTTCTTCGTGAAGTAAGGAATGAAGGAAAATCATAAGTTTTAATTAAACCCCGAGCATACTTTAATTTTACCTAGGCAAGGACTAGTTTTAATTTTTATTAAATTTTATTCTGTGGTTTGTATGTACGTCAATATTTTAGTACTCTTTAGGGTCCGGACAATTAAAAGTGAGGTTGGAGTTTAATAATTAAACAATAAAATAAAACAACAACATTTCAATCAGTTTTATTTTAAAATAATTACAAGAACTTAAACATGATTAAATATTATAAAGTTTTGTGCAATTTCTGACGCTTTGAGCGAATGGCACCTAATTTAGTATCCATTACATTTTTTAAATAGCGTCTAAGCCGGATAGACAAGAACGAGTTAGAAATTAATTTTACAATTTTTGATTCATGCAAATCAGTACAATTCACGCTGTCATCTGTGGGATGGCAAAACATTTGCCGCAACTTAGGTGTAAAGTGTTGGTTAACCAAATTTATCATTTTGTTCTTAATGTTGAATGAAGTCAATTTATTCATATTTGACATGTTTTTAAATACTTCAGCATACACTACTATAGAGTACGCTTCAGTAGAGGGGAAACATAACTTCCCTCTATTTACAAATACCGTAAAGGACTGGTACCTATTAAACTGAAATATGGTCACCCTATTTGATATCGTTCGACTTGCACAAAATGAGTCAAAACGAGTGTTAAAGCGAATTATTCCTAATACTAAGTAAACTAGGAGGCAAATGTTTGACATACAACTGTTAAGAATTGAGAATTTTAAAGAAATAATGTAAGAAAACTGAATTTTGTTCAATAAAATGTTTTCATTATTTCACAATGAGATATTGTACTTACTTGTGAAAAATCACATCACATGCCGGATACCACTCACTTCTGCAATCGCGCACAATACATTTTAAAACCATTTTGCTATTTTTTTTGGTATTAGCCAGATATTTTTTCTGATAAAGTTGCGAAGTGAAGCCAAATATCTACTGACAACTACCGTCAACGATTTGACACATTGGATTAGTGTTGTTATTTGCGATTTTAGATATTCCATGATTAATGGTAAACACTTATTGTAATTTTTTAACACATAAATCATTTAAGTAGTCCACCTTTTCATTAAAACATCAATATGCTTTTAAATTTAAATCTTGGATAAATTATTTTCAATTCTAGTATGTTTGTGCCGTTCGTGAAATTAATTCATGTGGCCTAAGTGGGGGTTTGGTTTTTTGCACCGGTATACTTGTGGGGAGACCTAGAAAGAGACAGATAGGAAACGAAGACTTTTCAGAGGTTACTCGGGGTCACGAATCTTGCCCTCAAACATATGAACGAAGAGTGGTTTCCAGCTTTACCTATAAGTTCCTTGCTATCTGATTACTCTTTCCAAAGACTGAAACATGTTTTTGGTTTAAGAATGGCAAACACGATGTCAATCCAGACATAAGCAGCCCAAATAATGGTTGTTTCTTTGTTGTCTTACTTTTCCATCGTTCACCATTCCCAAACTGCGTCAAAATAAACTCAAACAGTACCAGTTATTACTATGTACAGTACAGTGTACACGATGTGGATGTAGGAAGCTCTGAGACTATGCTACGTTACGTTAAAGCTACAGTACGTTGCGTGCGACTCCCCGGGGTTATCAGTTTCATTGTATAGTCTAGTACGACGCGATGAAAATATCTGTAGCACTGTTTCAGGAGCCTCTTATAATGACTGACGCGAAATCTCAAACCTATCAATTTATTTGAAAGCCAATAATTCGCATTCGTTTCGCGAATATTGGAAATGAATATTCGCATCCGAATTTGCATTCGCGAATGTGAAAAATCTAATATTCGTTAGGTACATCACTAGCGGCTACTGTACAGCTTACTCGCTTTTTTAAGAGCTTCTTCTTTCAAAATATCTACAGATATTTCCTTCGCATAAAACCCTTAACATTAATCTTTTCAAAAGAATTTGGGATAAACATTTAATGATTCTGCGAGCGCGATTCAGATGAAATTTGGCGCAGCGCCATCTATTGGTGGTTAGTTAAACAATCAGTTTGAATGGTTACAACACTTGTGATTTTAAAAGTTAGCTAAGTTTGTTTCTAGCACAGAAGACAGGGAAAATGACAATGAAGAAATAACTTTAATCAATATCTTCTTACACACAGATTTGTTTCAATTATTTACGGGTCGTGGGTTCGATTCCCACCCAGGACAAATGTTTGTGTGATGAGCGCGATCATTTTTTATTTTGTTCTGTCTGGGTCTAATTTTTCTATAATATGTATGTATTTAGTTGTCTAGTACCCATAACACAAGCTCTGCTTAGCTTGGGACTAGATGGCGTTGTGTGATAGTTGTGGAATATTATATTATTATTATATTATATTGCTCTTGTTTCTGTCATCTGCGCTAGAAAAGTTTCAGAAACATTATGTGTATATCTATCGTAGCCTAACATTAAGTATTGGAACACTTACATCGAGTTCAATTCCTTGTCAGTGTCTTAGCGATACGTGTACTTATTCTAGTGCGCGGGATCAAACTATATCGGTGTGAACGTCTCCGATAATGGCGCGACATGCTTTTTATTCTACAAGGAGCTTTTGGCTATTTATAAAGAGAGAGTTGTTGAAAAATCACCTTATTTTACGTGGTAAAATCATCAAAATCCTCCCTTTCATACTGACAGACTTGTACTGACAAAAATGGTTACAATTTAGCAGCTGGGTCCCGACCTCACATTTATTATATAATTTGTTGACAAAATTGAGCAATTACAAAGCATTGTACAGATCAGAACCTAAAGCAATGTATGTAAACATGGCTATAGTTCAGATTATGCCCACGAGCCAAAAGATCCTTGTACAATAACTGGTAAGTGTGGCCACACTACGCGACTATTGGAATATCTCAAGTTATAATTCTGACGTTAAAACCCGTTTTTGGTTTTTATGACGCGAAAGGGCGCGTTCCCACTATGTCGTAACGACTAATTTATCGTTCGACATTCAGAACACATTCAGAACGACACAGTAAATTGTGTCGTTCTAAATGTGAACACCTCCATTTAAACATATAAGCCACGACACTTAAAACTACACGATTATTTGTCGTCACGACACGGTGGGAACGCGCCCAAATGTTGATAATAAATAAATAATCATGTTTCTGTGTTATTCTTTAAAATTTTTGACTAGAGAACCAGCTATTATGAAAATTCCAATACACTAAGAAAAACTACTTTCTAATAAAGAATACGTAGCGTGACCGCAACTTACAATTGAACATAAACCCTATACATAGTTATAATAACGTTTGAAATCATTCAGCCTTAGTGTTATGTCGGGTCAGCATACAATGTCTGAAGATCTGTAGCTAGCCGCTTAATTGTGCACTCACAACTAATTACATCACATGACTATGTCTGTGTAAACTGTAACAGTCGAGTTCCCAATTCATTTAATTTAGGAAAAGCAACCTTAATTACTGCACATAAAACACACAAAACTTAAGGTGTGTCTAAACGAACAATATCTTACTAAAATATGTGGCTATAACGTTTTCGGCTAGCTCAAAAGCGTTTTCAATACCTACTATCAAAAACATTTTAATGTAATACATATATCTTGGTTATATGTCTGAACTGAAATGTGGCATATATTGCATAGTCTAGCAGCAATTGACAAACGTATGCCATACATTGAAGTAAAAATGTTCCTTTATTAAACCGCAGATAAAGTGTTGCTAGACACAAATATTACTGAAATGATTGTCCTGTTAAGGTTCAACTCAAATCAATGTTTTGCGTTGTAATATTAAAAAATTATTTGAAATGTCTAGTTACCCACTGTTGCCACATCTCACCAGCTCACACAGACATAGCCTCGGATAATCTTACACATAACCCTTTAAACATTGAAATATAGTCCTTATGCTTATAAAAATAAAAGCTACAAGTTATAGAGAACTCTTTGGTGACAGTGTAACAAATGCATTGTTCACAACTCTTCTACTTGAAGAAACTTTGGTGTGCTTAGTAAAGATACGTGCATATTATACCGGCCGAAACAGAGCATAAGAACGATGTTCGAATATTGTGAAGTAATTTAGACCAATTTAAGGTATTTTTTGCTGTATCGATGGATCCTGAAAGATTTCTAGAATTCGTTAAAAACTTCACGTATGTAACCGATTCCGATATACATCACCAATACAGAAGCCAAAACAAAATATTCTGTATTTTATTCATTTACAGCGTACTTTAAGTATTTACTAAGTTTATTGTTTGGAAATATTAAAAAAGCGCCTCTAGTGTACAAACGCGGAACAACTTTTTCAAATTAACGTGAAAGTTACGGTTTACGTCACAAAAAGGGGAAAAATCATGCTAGCGCCTCCGGAAAATTTAAATAAATTCTCGATGCACGGGCCCGATATAATACGCGCATATCTTTCAGTCTATTATGATGGTTTAGTACCGAAAAATAAATAATTTAACATTCTATTGGTTACGATGTTTCCTCACGCTATGGACACTTACTGAGCTAAAATAAATGCTACGCATTGGTACAGGTTACATGATACACGAAATAAACATTTTTCAATAAATAATTCATACTTTTATCGTCATTTCGACGTCAAAGTAATATTTGGAAGAATTCTTTGACTATTTGCGCATAAAGCTTACAAAATACATGGATTTATGTTTGAAGAAAAACAACAATATTTGATTTCAGAAACTGTTGTTAGATACGGTCAAGTCAGTAGAAACTTTTAAAGCTTTTGTTTCAAATATTTATATTTTATTCAACATCATTATATTTTCCACAACGAAACTGTCTGTTTCATCATAATTATTATTGATTAATTATACAATCTATGACGTCAAAAATAGTATTTGTGCAAATAACAAGCTAATTTGATCTCTATCAACAACATTTACATTGTGCAGCAATTTTCATGCTCTTTCATACATTTCAGCAAGTTCACAAACTGTTCTTGCAACTATACAAAATTGTATTAAATGTCTTATTTAATTAAACACTTGGTACATAAAATACGTCTTTATATTACATACATATCAGTTATAAAGCTAAGTATTTCCCTTGCTTCTCGTCTTTTTATGCAACAAACATAAATGACTTCAAGAAAGTATTATAAATACCAAATTAATAATCACTACACATCACTTCGTTGATTTTTTAGTTAAATTTAAGACTAGCAACACATACGAGTCATTGGTGCAGTATTATTTGTGCTTCGATCATGATTCTACGATATTACAATCGTAGGATATTATTTTCTTAGTCAAGCTTATGTAAAATATTACCTGAATGAAGTTCCCTCGAACTTGGCAGGTAGAAATATATACTGTGATTCCATTGTGCCTGTTATTTAATTTATAATATATAGATAACGAAATAACTTTTGTTCCATTGGAAATGGCTTTCATATTAATATGCCAAAAACAATAAGAAACCTGGGTATAACGGTCGTAATTCTCACTGACTAGCCGTATGCGTGTGCGCAGCTGGCGGCAGGCGGTGCTAGGTCGCGGTGGTCGCAGGTGCTCACAGCAGCGCACACTTGCCGAACTTACGTCGTCGTCGTTGCTTCTCCTCCTGCTGCGGGTGGTTGCGGATTATGCGCACCAGCTGTAACCAACGACCAGTTCGATATTAGTGACAAGTTCATACTTGCTAGTAAATAAACTAATGTATGGTTATCACATCACTGAATTTTTATGCTAACAGCCCGTTGACGACCTTGCCGCTGTGAGCAGTGACTTAGCCCGGAGCGGCGAGCGATAAGATTAATTGTATAGAAATATTTGAAAAACGCCACGAGGCGCCGCCAGTGGCAAACAAGTCGTTACAACAGCGAGCGCTGTTCGGAGCAGCGGGAATAAAATTCCAAAGATATGAGTTCGACGCCACGAAATAGAGCGGTTCGAACAGCAGTGCGAAAGTGAGAAGTTCGTTGGTTGCTGCCAGCCACCAATGTGAGTACGTGACGTAAAAACTGCGACGCCCGCCGCACTTCTTACCGCTTAGACCAAAGGTGTGAACGGGTCGTAATGCAAAAACATACTCTATTATTACAGTTATGTCACTCTGCGGGAATTACAGTATCAGCTAGTCTGTCAGTCTCTCCGTGTACAGACCTCGTGGAAGGCCGCGTCGATGTTGAGCGGCGGCTCCTTGGCGCTGGTCTCTATGTAGGGCGCCCCCAGCTGCCGCGCCAGCTCGCGGCCGGCCTCCTCGCTGACGGCGCGCACGTGCACCAGGTCCACCTTGTTGGCCGCCAGCAGCATCGGGTAGGTCTCCCTGCACCACACAACGTAAGGTTGACTCAATCGGCAAATTTGTCTGGCCTGTTGGGCTAGTGGTTAGTGACCCTGACTGCTATGCCGGGGGTCGTGGGTTTGTACCCATGACAAATGTTTGTGTGATGAGCATGATCATTTGTTCTATGTCTGAGTGTAATTTATCTATAATATGTATGTATTTAGAAATATATAAGTATGTTTATCAGTTGTCTAGTACCCATAACACAAGCTCTGCTTAGCTTGGGACTAGATGGCGTTGTGTAATAGTTGTGGAATATTATTATTAAACATAAACATCGTCCCTCTGATACGTATGGGCAGTCACAAAAAAGGTATTGATCACTAGTCTGTCCTCACCTATCCTTGACGCGCAGGATCTGCGTGTGGAAGTGGCGGATGTTCTCGTAGCTCTGCTTGTCCGTGACGGAGTAAACGAGCAGGAAGCCGTCACCCTTGCGCATGTACTGCTCGCGCATCGCACTGAACTCCTCCTGGCCAGCCGTGTCCAGTACTGGAATGAATAACATCCTCATTAAAAACATCAGTTGGACGGGCTAAGTAAATTGTAGACCCTTTGGCAACATGATGCATTATTAGTGCATCATGTGGCCACCCACCTACAAGTTATAAGAACATAATTCAAGCCGCCTTGCGAGTCTCGAAATTCCCAGTCATCTGGCCTGTCAGACACCACATGTTCATATATGAGTAATTCCTCACCGTCCAGGATGCACCACTGTCCATCGACCTCCGTGTGCTGTATGTAAGAGTCCTCGATGGTGGGGTCATAGTCTGTCACGAACAGCTTCTGGAAGAACTGGATGGTGATCGCGCTCTTGCCCACGCCGCCATCTCCGACCACCACCAGCTTGATCTGGAGGTAACGGAGTAGAGATCAGCATCATTATACTTAAAAGAGTAGTTGAGAGGGAGGGATAACACAACCAGAGGCCTTACCACGAGGTCCTAACGCGATCCAGTTTAGGCTGTGGGAAAGAGACAGACCTATATAAGTTGTCTAGCGCCATCTCTTTTCTACAGTCTAAAGACTCTCGCATTAAGAGTTCATAGTAGCTCCAGTGAGTGAACGAGGTGGCTAGACGACTTCTATAGCTCTTTCTTTTTCACTCAGTAGAACTAGTCTGGTTTTAAGACGCCATAATACGGCCGCAGGTCTTGAACTAATGGGAACAAGTCAGTGTTAAACTACGAAGGTAATGAAAAAGGTTTCGTGTAACATAGATAAAAGGAAAGAATAAAAAAAATAATAATGGATGATTTCCATGGTTTAGGTTAAAGGAATAAAATAGTTTCGGAATTCTAATATTTCACAATCATAATCGATAACTGGACTTAAGACTGACACCGTGTCCATATACACTCGAGAGTAAAGAAACTGACATAGCGCATCGAACAAAGCATTTTTTTTAGTTACTCTGCAATGATTTTATTATTTAAATATTTCGGAATATATTTTATAGGCAATGTCGTTCAGACCCTCGATTCTCTATAAGTTTCTAGTCTCCCTGAATCACTATACCTCGAAACAGGAGACTGTCTGAGACGAAGCTGTATATCGTTAGTGCCCTGAGGCAACCCTCGCTGGATTAGGATGACGACTTAATCAACTTCTTGTCGGTAGACAAGAAATCCTATAAAAAGTGGGTGTTTTATCAAAATTGGATAAAACACCCACTTTTTATAGGATTTCAGGACCATAATTTTAAAGCGTAGTCTAGAAAAAATACAACATAAGGTGAATAATCTTTGCTTATGATATTGATACCAATTGAAAGCTAACAAAGTTACCTTACAAATGATATTCCACAACCCAGGGTTCATTGCATAGAAACTGCAAAAAATCGTTTTGAACAATGCGCAATCTAGTGCTTCCATACTCGTTAGTGTAGATAAACAAACACTGCATAACTGTAACTTAATTGTGTCAACCAAAAGACCAGCTAATAATATAAAATATAAAGTATGAACACACTAACACTGTCACTGTTTCTGAACAACGACATACTTGCTTGGCATGCAGCCGCCGCACTGCAAACAAACTCACCATCAACTTAACTACACACACATTATAACTTTAACACCACTTTGAAGTACCGCCGAGGTATCACACAATTGATCTCAATTGACTCATATTGAATTTGATAGACTGTTAAAATTATTGTAGTGCCAATTACAATTTAGTATTTGTGTTAAGTTATTTAGTGCAATAAATTCCAGAGAGTTGAGATAAACTAACTTGGTAAGTATATCTTGACTCAGAAATAATAGAAAAAAAGATGTTTATCCAATGCGATTTATATCTGCCGTGATATAATACACACAAAAGGAAGTTTTAATTAAAATTTTATATAATTCAGTACAAACACATCACCTCATGTAGACACAAAATTGAGCAACTGTTTGTAATAAATGTGACTAAAATATTTACAAAATTATAGTTGTTACTCATATATTTGGCAAACACTACAGTGATTTTTGTAGATAAAAATAAATAATAGCCCCCGGGATTCTTATTAGCCTAGCTCACACTGTTTGCACAACCACAGCTCTTTCATGACATAAAATTCACACAAAAATACATTTCCTGTGTTGCTAAACATATATCATTCTAATCTACCCATGACACTATGGAAATTAACCAAATACAGTAGGTATAATACTGTGCTGTAATCACAATACCTATGTCACTATCTTATCCAATGTTTTAGTTCCTGATCAAGTATCTACTTAGTTGATAAAAATACTTGAGATTCCAGAGCACCTTCAACTTATATTTTAATAGAAAGGTCCTCTAATAATGCTAGCTTATTATGTAGTGAGGTGCTGTAACTAGTTGCCAACCATCCTATATACCGGCTTCCTAAAACAATCAATCATAGACTTCCATAACTCCACTGAATCAGTATGATAATTGTAATTGTTTGTGGACAAGCATGAGGCAGTCTGTTGGCCAGTCAATGTCCATTGTACAGAACTAAATATGGAACCAAGTAGACACACAAGTTGTATTTCAGAGTCTCAACAGAATGTTCTACAATATTATAACGTTGTATTTGATACTTTTTGCCAATCAAGCTACTTATCAAATGCTGAATAACAATCTGTATGTACACATGTTTTATTTTAACAATGAGATTTGCATGATAACTTCATTGTTATCTTGTTTGCAGCCACTGTTAACACAGATAGTATACAGCCTTCATAAATCTGACCACAATATTGATTATTATCACAGAATACACTCTTTATTTTATTGCACAGCACAAGATTATTTTTTCACTCACTGTTCGCTTTAATGTTTTATGTTGTTTAGTAATGAAATGGCACAAATATCACAAAATTGGTTTCCTGTCTTCTAGATAACGATGTACTCATGCTAATTTGTCATTTATTTTATCCTTTCAGGATGTCATTGGGTGATAAAGCTTATTAATTAAATATGAAATCAATATTCAGGAAGTGGTGAATTTAAACAATAACAAAAGTATGTCCAATATGTCTTGTTGAGAATAACTAAATAATGCACTACAAATTAATAGAATATTTCAATCTGATGTTATTTGATGATTTATATGTCCTTCAATGAACAGAAATTGGATCACTTCACCTTGTCTGAACATCCAGACAATTTAATTTATGCCCATGAATGCTAGTCTAATTCATTTTAAAAGTAAACTTCCTTTTGATCATGGGTTAAGAAAAATAAACAGTTGTGAGATATCCAGCCAGAACTATTCTCAGAAATTAGGTTGCTAGACTTATTTATGCCAGCTACACATGATGAATGATACAATCTAGGTCTATTAAAGCTGTCCTTAGCTATGAAATCATGATTCTATAGAACTCTAAGAAATTCATAAATTATGAATTATCCAATTACAGATCTAATAAAAATAATGATTTCCTGAAATCAACAAAAAAAAACAGAAAAATCTAATGTCAAGATTAAATTAATGAGATCTCATCTTACCGTGGGCAGGTTCTCGTTGGGAGGCCCCGGGCGCGTCATGTCTCCGCGACGCCGCTGCGCCCCTCCACCTTCTTATGACCGCTGGCTAGATGCACGCTCATGGGATATTATCTGCGGAATTACCACCGGAGCCCATCAACACTGTTTTCCTAGCACAATATCTGCATGTTGGCAGTCCTCCCACGCCCGTCAGCCAAACTACAGCTGATGTCCGAAGAAGCATGTAAATACTCACCTCATTGCCAATAGTTATCGGTGCCGTTATCAGTCCATGGACGGAATGTTTGGTGATCAGTGGAACGCAGTGAAACTTAACGCAAACATGAAACAAAACTTGCAATCGTTGTTCGATACGAAAGAAAGAAATCAGTGTGAAATCTAATGACGTTTGTAGTGATGTGCCAAGTGCGATAATTTTTGACTATGCATGACAATGTGGTATCTGTTGGTGATGGAAATGGTAAGTAATCTTTTACAAGAATTTTAGATTTTCAAATAGATTGTTGTTACTTAGTCAAACACAAGAACTGTTTGAAGATTGAATATTTCATTTATTTATATAAATAAATAAATGAATCTATCATAGCAAACTATTAATTTTCAATATCAAAAAGCAAGCACCAACTTTTTTGAATTCACAGAATAGAGACTTTGAAACTTAGTGAAAGTTTGAATATTGTATATGCCTCAAAACGTATTTTTAGAAATCTAAAATCGATATCGATAAGTTTTGCTGCTTTTGGCTGCTTTGCACACTTCACTATCCAAATGTCAATTTTCGGGTTGGCCAACATTCCGAAGTTCGGGCCAATTATGTTTCAGTGCGTTCAATTATCTCTAAGTAGTCTGTGGTTCAATTTGGCTAATCGTACAAAAATATGTTGTGGTTGCATTCGTTTCAATATGGCTAACTGCCACAAATAATTATTATTGTTTTATTAATGATACAAAGGTACGAAATTAATACAGCCTGTACCGTCAGCACGAGTTTTCAGTATTTGAGGCGTAAAGTAAACTGGAACTTTGACGACTTCAAATTGACAATTTTCAAGGGAAAAATTGGTTCCTTCTTCGCACACCAGAGGCGCTATACCATATTTTCATACAATAAACGCTGTAAATACTGGAAAAACTCTGTAAAGTAAAATAGAGAAAACTCGTGCTCTGGTTAGTATTTCACTGTAAACTAAAATAATACATAGAATTACATCATGAATTATGATGAGTGTTAATAATAATTATTTAACGTGCTATCATTTAGGTATGTAGTTTTTTTATAAAAGCGTTTTTATCTACACTAACTAATATATAAAGAGGTAAGATTTGTATTTTTGTATGTGTGTGTATGTTTATAATGAATAATATTCAAAACAACCGCCAATTTCAAAAATATTTTCAGCATCAGAAAGCTACACTACCCTGAGTAACAGGCTGTATATCATGACCACTCGTGCGAAGCCGGGACGAGCCGCTATTTATTAATAAAATTAAAGCTGAATACCGTAGGCAACTACTTTTAAGCTTCCTAGCAATCCTAGCTGATAACGTGAAACAAATAACACGTGAAACTATCAATGTATTGTATAAAAATCAATTGCTGTTTGTTAGTCTCGCTAAAACTGTAGAACGGCTGGACTGATTTCGCTAATTTTAGTTTTGAATAATTATTTTTGGAAGAGTTAAAGGGAAGAGTCAAGGAAGGATAAAAAGTTTATTCTAAGGCCGTACGAAGTTTGCCGGGACAGCAATTATAGAATAATTTAATCTATTGATTGCATTATTACATAATACCATACTCATGTAAGTGTGTACTTACATTCAGAAATCGATAGACTGTGACAAATCAAAATCTTTTTCTCATTAATTATTTTGTTTGAGGACGGACTACCCCAAAATACAATATCCCAGTGAAGTGTTAGCCATAAACCGGATCCCCGGTAGACATAAATCAGGTGTATTTACGCGGAGGCACGCACACCTTTAGAATGCGGGAACAAGCCATAAGTACACTTTGCACAACCCTAACAGGGACGGTCAACCTGTGGCACGCGTGCGCGACTGATTTTTTACCACGTAGGCGATATAAAAAAAAAGGAAGGAAATAAGAAGAAGAAGCTAGGAAATACTGCGGTAGCTAAGTGGCAGAAGTTAGATAAAGCAACTATTTCAATTTGACAATTTCTCCGAGTGAACCGGTGTATGTAAATTAAAGAAGAGAAAAAATGGATATTTTTTACTGGCATGTCCAAATGTTTACGATCCCTGTGTTACGTGATAGTACACACGATATTATTCATCCCGGGCTCATCTGTATCGTCTTATCGAGCTATTATTTATCTTGGATAATGTATGAAAATAACTCTTTATAGAGGGCGGCTTTTTTGAGTCGGTGGAGGTGTTTGAATCTTTTATCACGACGTTACAACATGTTTTGAAGACGAAAGCAGAAGTGGAAAATGAAAGATAAGATCTACTGTCTCTTTAGTAGTTAAAAACCGGTTACATAACAATGGAAATAATGGCAGAACTTTCACTGTTATGTAGTTAAGGTTACCTTTGTAGATAGTCTAATTTTTAGCAGTCTCCGCTCTCCAAGAATCAGCAATGCATGTTTTTACATCGTTGCACTTCAAAAGTATTGTGAGGTAGCCATAAATAAACAACTGTTTTTTCTTACCTTTTTATTTACCTACCACAATTCTGCATCATTGTTATTTTTAAAATAATTACAATAAAACTTCCTGAGTACTGACCACTGCTTCGTTCTTCACGTCACTCTACTAACTAGTTCCGTGTGTTCTGAATGACATATCAGTTCCGATTGGAGTAATTATCGAAACAATATGACGATTGTAACAGGCCGCATGCTCTCTAAACCTGCTATCAGTTAATTCTGCTCCAGTGAACCACATCAAAGCCTATGTACCTATAGGTGTTAGGCAATTCGCGCTTCGGGCCTAGAGTCTAATCAACTGTTCAGCTGTGAGCCGTGTAATATACTAGCCAATTATAGCAGCGTATAGTATATCTTCGTAGAAAGGGAATTACTAGTTCGTAAAGTATGAGGACTAGGAGTGCCTGAAACAATGGGTCAGTTGCATCAGACATTTTGACTAGTACAAGTAGGTAAGCCTTAAAATTGTAACTAATGATAAGTTGAAATTGACAGTGCGTAATTATTTTAATAGGGTGTAAAGTATTTTTTTATAGTTAGCTATAAAAAAATACTTTACACGATCCGTGTTTCATAATGCCTTAATCGTATTAAATTCGTTCTCAGTTTTAGATCCGAAATTAAAAAGCGTCCCCCACCTGCTCCCCATGTATTTTAATGAGGCGGCTTTACACGAGCTCGTAAAGGGACTTATTCTGAGCCGAACGACAGCCGTGAGCTCGCATGATCAGGCGCGCCAGGTCCCTGTGTGACCCAGTTTGGCCCCCCTGGCCCGCCCGTGGCCCTCACGGAAGTAGCCACAGATTAGTATGTATTTTACATCTGAAATTAGGACATACAAGCAGTGTGAGCGATAAATATGTATGTATGTAAAGCGATGTATATGTATTTGGATCTGTAGGACAAAGTCATACTTCCACCATATGTGAGTATCGCCACCCTGACTGACTGACTGCCATAAGTGCGAACACGTGTGACCTTTAATGTCTATCTTATACCAAAAATATCAAACAGAATAAATGATTTTATGTAAATAATGTTATTACATTTTGCAGTCGGTTCTTTCTGGAATATTTTTATATCTATTTCTACCATAGCAGGGATTTAAATACATTTAAAAAAAAGCCTTATTATTTCATTATCATCACATAATTAACAGAAGAACAAGCCATCAGTATAACGCCCGTATCACGTAGCGCGTAGCTTGAGCATTATGCGTAGCATCTAGGCCGTAGCACGTAGCTTGAAACTCGTAGCACATAGAGCGTAGCCCGTAGCGCGTAGCACGTTGCAAATAGCTTTTGAATGTGCAGATAAACCGTCTGGATTTCGAAGTTTTCCAAAGTGAGTTATGACAGATTTTTGATGATTGTGATTTTTTTTTTGATAATTCTACAGTAATTTCACAAATTTCACGAAACTGTAATCGTTTCTCATTCGGCTTAAAGTCCCAGTGCGCTGCTGGCTCAATCGGCGCTCATGTAAAAGGGCGCGCTTGCACTTTGCGTGACAGCTCACTATTTACACGCCGGTCGATTCAAAGGGCTCTTTGTGTGTGCCAACTGCCGACACTGCCTACCCTGCCCTACTTACAAGATTCATTGTGCTCCCAGAACTTGGCTTCTTGTATGAGGAAGTAAGGAATGGAGACAGATGTTATTGCAGGTTGTTGAAGGCGTAATAAATAGGTATAGGTACACTCTCTGACCACATTCCTTTGTTTATGGGCAGCGAGCTTTGCCTTATATCGTATTTGCTGATGACATTAACAACATAGATAGATTGCTCAGTCTCACTAATCGAAGATATTGCCTTTGAATTGTGTCCACAATCAGGGTGTGGACGGCGTGTCTAGTTCTTCATCATCATTAACGACAGCCTTGTCTCGTCCAGCGCAGGTCTCAAAGTCTTGTCTCTTGACACCCAGACCCCAAACAACTACTTTTGGTCATACAAATATTGTTCCATGCGGGGTTCGAACCCTCGACACGCTGCGCAGCAAGCCAATTGCTGAGCCACTGCGCTAAGTATTTTTTTCTATGTGCTCGGTGTACACATAAAAAAGAAATACCAACTGAATTGAAAAACTCCTTTTTGAAGTCGGTTAATTAATTTAACATTCAACCTAAGTACTTGCCGAAAATAAATTAAATTGTGTTGAAACAACCACTCAAAGAAATCAAAGACGTAATCCCCCAGTTCCTTTTAACAGGAGATAAATAAATAGCGAAGTACCCTCTCATTAAGACTCCCCTGGCCGCCGAACCCGGCCCCCGGCCGCCGAACCCGGCCCCCGGCCCCCGGCTCCCGGGCTGCAGATCCACCTTGACGGCAATCTCCCCGAGAGCCTTGAGTTCTGTCGGTCCCTAAAGGGGTTACAGGTGTGCATGAACATCACCCTCACTCATAATTCGTGATGCACATAAATATTCGCTAAGGAGAAGATGACAGGGTTCTACCTACTTATTATACTTACCATATTCTGTACTGCCGTTTTCAAACAAGCACAAATAAAAACGATTCTTATTGTTATTGGAACTATATTTATTTTATTTTAATTGTGAGCGGCGCGATGGCGACCGCTTTAATTATTGCATCATCATCATCATATCAGCCGTAAGACGTCCACTGCTGAACATAGGCCTTCCTGATACTGCTCAACATAAGCCTTAGACTGGATTTATTCCTTTTTAATTTCAATTGATCGAATGTGTGCATACTATCAGGTTTTTTTTTGTTACTTGGTAAAATCATCAAACGAGTCCTACTGCCCCTGGCAGGGCGAGAGGGACTGCCAGACTTGTACTGATTAAATTCAGGGTTCCTTCAATAGCTCTTTATGTTCCGGGATCACGGTAATGAAAAATAAGTCCCGAAACCGAATAAGTCAAAAAAATCTTCGCTGCCTGGATTCGATCCCACAACACTTGTCACGAGAAGCGCCGAACGTAGCCGCGAGGCCAGCTGTTACCTAATACTATACATTTGCTATATATTCTGTTTAAGTTCGGTGAGCTGAACGTCGGAAACATAACAGACCAGTTATAATTAGGTAAATGCCTAGAGAATCACGTAGAGTTAGTACAAACGCGACATGAATCTACGAAAAACGACTTATAAATAAAATGAATAAAAATTGGCTAATTTTAGTTAGATCTATGTGCCGTGTAAAGTATGCGAGTCATACTTTTTTTTTAGTTTTGCATATGAATGCGGAAGTGATGCCCAGACGCACGCGGTTTTGGTCGTAAAACATTACATAAAAATTATTACCTACGCTTTTGTAAATATTCGTTCACTGTCAATGTTGTAGGCATGTCTTACACCGTATTTAATTATTTGAGACAAGTTACAATGTAATGGAAGTGTATCGGGCACAGGCCAGCGGGGGATTGGACTTATTTCTTCCCTTTTAAGAATCATTTTTTAACCGACTTCAAAAAAAGGAGGAGGTTCTCAATTCGGTCGGTATGTTTTTTTTTTTTTTTTTTATTTATTTTTTTATGTACCTATGTACATCGATTACTCCGAGGTTTCTAGTCCGATTAGTGTGATTCTTTTTTTGTTCGATGCAGGATACTTGCAGTGTGGTCCCATAAAAATTTCATCTTTGGTTCAGTACTTTTTATTTTGTGAGCAGTTTTATTAATTTCGCCTACTTGGACGACATGATGATCTTTACTTTTTGCGTGTTTGTTACGCGATTACTTCGCCAATTGTGGACCGATTTTGAAAATTGTTTTTTTGTTGTATTAAGAATCGTTCACCTAAGGGAATACTGTAAGTTTCATCGAACTCTGTTCAGCATTTTTTGAGATAGGGAATTTTATTGGAACTTTCTTTTATGTACACAACATGGGCGATGTTAATACCGGTGCTACGGATTACAAAATTCTAGTGCACATGTAAAAAAATGATGTATTTGCCAAGAATTTGGGTTGATTAATAAAACTAAAAAGAGTAAAATAAAAAACTTTTT
Organism: Agrotis ipsilon; assembly: GCA_028554685.1. Taxonomy (NCBI): domain Eukaryota; kingdom Metazoa; phylum Arthropoda; class Insecta; order Lepidoptera; family Noctuidae; genus Agrotis; species Agrotis ipsilon. The sequence goes on along the minus strand of CM052969.1, from coordinate 17,305,038 downwards.
TCAAAAAAAAATTAACCGCCTTCAAAAACAACCACAAAAAAGGGTAAAATAACCTACAAAATAACTTTTCTTTCGGAAGTCGGTGGCAAAAAGACATCGAAATAATAAAACAAAGCCACCGACTTCCGAAAGAAAAGTTATTTTGTAGGTTATTTTTACTCATACGTAAGTTCTTTTTAATTTTTAACTCGACTAAACTCAATACATGTCCAATCGCTTGCAATTCTTTCTGAGATTTAAGAATGTCGAGAAAAAATAGTAGATTACGCAACAAGGGTGTAAAGCATTGCCTTACGTCACGAGCGTATTGAATCCCGAAGCGACACTAAGGATTCTGGGGGTGAACCTCCGTAGCGCAGCGAGGAGGTTCAAGTGTTAATTCCCGAGTGAAACGAGGGAATTAAGTAAAGAATCCTTAGTATAGCGAGGGATTCAAGTTAGCCCAAGACAAGGCAGCTTTACTCCCGAGGAGCGTACTCTGCTTTTCACACCTACTGCAAGGAAATAAATTCGATTTTTGAAATTTGATGTGGTACGACAACCTTCGTTCGTGAAGTTGGCACCACTGCGAGCGATCAGCTGTTGCATTCAGCGGCAGCCATTACTGATACAACTCCTTGGTGAAAGTTTTCAAACGGTTTTATTTGAGGTTCGAAATTCAAATCACATTATTCCCACGGGAATAATGAAATTCAGTACAATATTATTGCCCGGCTCGAGCGAGGGGGAACAATGACTTGCTTTACAGTAGGTTTGCCTGACACATAATTTGACATTTACGAGCAAGTAGTGTGAAAAAAACATTTTATATTTTATCAAACATCAATAACTGCCCTAGAACATACAAAAACTTGTTAACCGTCGGACAAGGTCAGAATCACACCCTCATGATAACCCATCGGTTACAGTTTTGCGGGAAATATCTCAACCATTGAGTTTCAGTTAACGACTACAGTCGACAGCGGCGGGGCTGTTTGTTTCAGCCATGTTTCAGTAATGTCGGATGGGGTGCGAGACGAGACGCCTGCTCGAGCCTCCGGGGAGCGATCATACTTGATAATTGAACAGGTTGGACTGCTGATTTTATTGTGTTTATGTTTTTCGTGACGGACTGCCTGGCTAGCCTTTAATTATGTTTGTTTTTAGGGCCTCGACGTGCTCCCTTTTCAACAGCAAATTTTTTTTTTTGTCACAAATAGTCGGACCTTTTCTTTTTATCTACAAAACAATTCTTCGTAGGCAAAAAAGAATATGTATAATACGACTATACCGAGAACGCCGACTCCGTAGTCTAGTTTTCTGATCTTGTAAAGAACTAATCTCCAATTACCTATGATGTCCTAGAACAAACTCGTAAATATAAAACTCATTAGTAGAACCCGAACCATAAAAAATAGTAACAAAGAGACTCAGATCGAACCACACGATCTCATTACCAACACCATTCTATCTGTAGGCTCCGTCTGGTTACCATGGCGACTACAAAATGGCGCGCTGCAAGGCTTCCCGCGCTTTCCTCGCGTTCCCGCCGCCGCCATATTGATCCGGAATCCGGACGCGTTCAGAAACCCTTTCCGCGAAAATGTTTCATGGTTCAAAATTGGATGAAGTATGAGAGCTTGTAATTACTGGAATGTTTGGGGTTTAAATGAATTACAGGAAGGCTTTCATAGATGTAGCGAGGGTTTGGCTTTTTGGAATGTTTTGAAAAGGATGTTGTAAGGCCTTTGTAACAATGGAATTTCAGTTCAGTGTGTGTATATTCTGTTCTATGATTGGACTTAAACCTGTAATAATAAAAAAAAGTTTTATTAAGACCTATAAATACACTATAGTTTCTAATTTTAGCAACGTAAAGTCAGATTTGTACTGTTATCTAACACTAAGCAATCCAATAAGACAGCAGTCTCCCGGATACAGGTCGTAGAGGTTCACTGACCCAGTTGGCCTTGGCACGGTTATGTAACTAACCGCAAGTACAATGCCGCGATACGTCTCACTTCACGCAAGAATTAGAGGAACAACCCTTTTGGGTGTAATCCAATTGTCTGATAGCAATTACAACGGTCATATTGCGGCTACAGTATTTCGCAACTGAATGGTTTGACGTTAGACATTGGTAAGGAATGGCCAGGAATTATTTATTAATTAAAGGTTGGCGTGCGGAAGTCCGTTGTTAAAAGTGGACTGTTTAGGGTCGGTCCCTCGCTATTGGCCCCTAACGAGACCGTTGAGCAACAATTAAATGCCCCAACCGTTAGACCGCCTGCTCACCTCGACGCACCCTGTAAAAGCCAAGTCGCACATAAAATATTAAGCTTTCTGTATCACAGTTGTACAACCCAAAATACTTGGTCAGCAACCCTTAACGAGAAGTATTTTGGACTAACTCATGTTACGTTACTATTCTTAGCGATTAAACATTGAGGTAGGCTGTGTTCAACATTTGTTAACCTGAAAGGCCAGCGTAACCGCGTAAGCCTGTTCGCCAGATCTGTCGATAGAAATAATTTAAGAGCTATAAGCAAATGTTCTATGAATAGCTTTATTACATTTTATTTTTTCCCTATAATCGAATATGTGAGTCAGTCAGTAGTGTGAATAGTTAGGCACGCGCGTCGCCTACAAGAATTCAAATGGCATTAGTCATTATTATTTTACCGCGTGGGTAATTTATTGAGTAATGATGACGTGTTGTGGCGTCATAATAAACGTAGTAACGTGGGCCGACGTCGGCGTCGACGCGCTGGCCGACAATTAAACTGCTCTGTCCGAAATGTCCGGTATGCTGAACGCACCCTCGCGCCCCCACACGCGACTGTGTTGCAAGGCGAAAAGTTGCCCCGATACGTGGTTGAGAGAGATTCCCCCAAATTGGGAAAATGAGTATTTTTTTATTGAGATAGGCCTTATCACAATAAAATGCCTGTATTTTATTTACAGCGTACTTGAAGTATTTACTGCGTTTTAATCAAATTAAGCTCCCGTTTACTTTACGTCACAAAAACGTGAAAATTGTTGGTAAGTAGTATATTTATGCCTCCTTATCCTACTAATACCAAGTTACCAAGACATCAATACATTTTCATAAAATACATGCATGGTTTTCGGGACTAGAGAAAAAGGAACACCAACACAAAAAAACCGGGAATTTATAAAGCCACCCTTGCAACACTGACGAAACTCACCAGTGCGTCGCGCACCTCGGGCGAGGACGCGCGTGTGTCGCTGTGTGCCGCGCTGTGTCTTGTGCAGTGTTTACTGTTTTGTTTGGATGATGCCCTGATGCCGAGCCCTCGGTGAGTAGTCGCGTGCCGCGGTCGCCGACATCTGTACTTTAATTGGGATAAAAAGAAGGGAGCTATTCTCTATAGGGTGCGAATTGGGGTTCCATTCATCTTTGTTTGTAAATTGTATCGACAGGTATTTATCATAAGCTTTGTTGTCTTGGAAGATCTGTGTTCCGTTTTTTTGTCGTTAGTGAGGTGTTTTATTGGATAGTTTCCGTGAAAGATTTGCATACTTCCTTTCAGGAAGCTGAGATTATGAAACTGCGTCACCGAAAACAGATCTTTTGTTGAGATTTCTTAAAGTGTAATTACTTGTTTTCATAATCATTTCGCTAATGTATCTGGCACAAAGAAAACGTTGAATGATAATGTAAAAACATGAAAGAACATTCAGTCGCTGAAAAGCTGAACAAGTAGGATATTCAACAATGGCCTTGTGACCCGGTTTCTACAAAGGTTAGTATCATTGACCTCTCGTTGTTCATTTACTTTTTAATTAAAACGGTATTACATTTCCGATTCCGCAGAATAGGTGTAGTGGCGCCCAACGTGGGGCCACGGAAAGGACATTAATATTGATGATATCGTTGTCAATCAGGGAGGACAACCCCTTTATATAGTAATATTGGTAAATTAAATCCAAATAGAGTGATTAAACGATAGTATCTAGAATGTGCTGTAGCTATTATTTTTCAAACTGCTATAACCTCGGGATTGTTCAGTGAACCATAACTGTGCGTCATAAACATTATAAAGCTGGTAGTAAACGAAGGATGTAAACCGAGCTATATATCTTTGTACAATGTTAGTTAACGAGGTATTCAAACAGTCAACTTTGGTGGTGGTACTTTCTGTTGTTCAAATAAGGATAAGGTGAAAGTTAGACCTTCCGCTCGGCATCGCCAGTCTACGCCATAATCGCTTAATTTTATTACCGTACAATTACAACGTGTAGTAATACTTCGTATAAATCTCAGCTGGCTTGCTAGGGTTAGCAATTAATCAAAAATCAGCCTTTATTGTATTTGTATAGGAAACATTAGTTTTAAACATAACTACCTGTTATCTTCGTTCGAAATTGTCATCCTACTCCACCACTACCACTACTTCATAATGACCCCATACACTTCAAGATAATCTAGCTTCCCATTACTCGATGACTTTAAGGAATCGTTCCTGAAGATTTCATAGTGAAAACCCCTACTTCCAATACTTTTTCCCTGTGTAATTATTTTTAAAACAGGAAAAACAATGCATTGTACAAAAAAATCACACAATAACATTATCTGAGTCAGCAAACCCGAACATTAGAACTGCCAATCTAGCAAACGTAATTAGACCATACGTGTAGTACTGCCTCCCACCTCGTTCATTGCTCTTACATTGTATGCCATGGGAACAAATGGTCATTGTAATAATTCGCCAAGCTTAATAAGAGCAGGACATAGCGGTTCTATTACTGTGAGCCGGGTCTGCTGAAGTTATAATGTAAATATCAAACGCACCTGCTACTGACTGATGTTGGCTTGCTTTGTGTTGCAACTATAAAGTTTTCTTATTAACTTTTAAGTTCAACTGCTCCTTTCTACATAAATTTGAAATAAGATCAATATTCAAGTTACCTAAGGAACTTATGTTAAGTATCGCTTTAAAATGTCAACAATAATTTGTATGCTGTCTTTCTTTCGTTCTAAAAATGGACTCCGGAATGCGGAAGCACCATTTATTACGATAACGGGTTGACCCGAAGACAGTATCATTTTGTTATCAGACCCCGACAGACAGCACTAATAAAATAATCAAACTAGCAGCGGAGTTGACATAGATTATACATTTAGCCTCGTTTTAGCTAAGAACCAACATTCTCGTACCTAAGTTATAGGGACTGATTTTCAACTATGCAAATTATTGTTCGTCCGAACTCTATCGGTAACATACAAAATATGTAAAAATGAAGGTATTGCCATAAATACGGATACCTACTCTACTCTCAATGGTGGATCTAGGCGTCCATAATATTGTCATGGCAATACAAACTCTTGTTGACAAGAAATAAAATCGTTATCGACTAAGAGCAGGAACTTATGAAAGTGAAGCGCTATCGACACAGTAATCAGATTCCCGCAATCGCAATCACTTTAAACCTTTCTATTGTGATTGCCTTCCATTGATTCATATCATGCACCGGTATTTCATATTCGCAACTACCCTCCATCATATCGCGGCATGACAGACGGACATTGCATCACGGGGGTGGCGGTCGTTCACCCGCCGCTCCGCCAAACGGTAAATAACTTTAAAACTACCCCCACACGGCACTTATTCCTCCGAAACTTGATTCAGCACTTGCCGGGTGTTGTTGAACACGTGTTTATGTTAAACAGACCTTATTTTGAATAGTATGAAGTTGATAATCGGTTGCTGGGGTGTTTAGAATTTCTTTGCTGTTCTAGAATGAACTTTGCTGTGAGTGAATAGAGGTAGTTTTTAATTTCTAGTGTTTTTTAAATAGGAAAAGGCAGTGTTTTGTGTTTCAGGATAGATGGCTAGTCGTTGATTGAAATCAACAGGGGTTTTTCTTTTAGATTTGGTCGTACCTGTAGCTTATACTGCAAAAATTTTGCCAATATTACGATCTTAGCAATTTGCATTATCGTATCCCATGTTCGTTGGTGACGTCAGTAGTGACATGCTGAGTCTGCTGAGCATGAGGTCTTCTTGTGTTAGAATACCGGTGCTAGTACTTACTACTAACTTGGATTACGACTCATCCCAAAGCCTCACTGCCACGGCTCACTCAATGTAGCGATACCCTTATAGACTGAGATAGATCTGCATACCCGTCCGGAGAAAACTCGTACAAGTAAGATGTTTCATTATAAAATCGTCCTTACTTGTAATCTCACCAAGCTCTAACCTCGTACCCAATCCACCATTTTCAAAGACTCCCGATAGCTCTGTCTCTCAACTCAGCAAACAATTTGCGTATCTCTCATGCCCCCGTGCCCTTGACCGTCCACGAACGCGTTCAGGTGTAAGTTACGAGTCTACCAAATCGGCAGCACAGCTCAGGAGGTACTCGTACCTAATACATAGCTGAAAATAGGAACATTACAGAAGTTTCAACTTCAAACAATGAGTTGTAATAATATGACAATATACCGAAGTCCTGTTAACGCGGCGTTAGTGTCGAAAACATTATCTACATCAATTTGCATGAAAAACCTCAACTTTTCTTTCGGAATTCGGTGGCTACGGTTTTTTAATTCTTTGCCACCGACTACTGCTAGGTAGTTAAAAGCTCACTGTAAATTATATTTTCTAAGGAAACTGAATGATTTATTTTTATAATCTTTATGCACAAGTTACAAAAACATGTACAAAGGCGAACTTAATGCCTTGGGCATTATCTACCAGTCTACCTTAGGGTGATGCAGAGACAAAGACAAAGTAGGTGCAACATAATAGACAATTATTTAATAAGAAAATGAATATAAAATTTAATTACTACATCAATACATACAAACATATAAATACATACATGCAATACGTACATACACAGAAAGAAATAAAGTGGAAACTAACAACCAGTTAACTTTGAGATGAATCTCAAGACCTACTTCTTTGGTCTATATAACGAGGCTTCTGCCCCTATGTACTCCTAGTCGTAATGTACTGTCATACAGCGCTGTGTTACGAGCCAGGCTCGTCGTAAACTGTTATGATTATGCTCAGCGAGCTAGTGCCGAGTGCCGTTACTCCAAGGACGAATATTATTAATTTTGCAGCACACCAGCGAGAATAAAGACTTTTAATAAAGGCTTTAGCTGCTCTGCTGGATTGACCTATTTTTAATCTTCGTAAAGAAGAGAAACATTCACAAATATCAGTAATTTGCATACCATTCTCTTTTATTACACATTGGCCCACACTAGAAAATTCTCTTGTATCAGGGATGCATTTGCAAACATAGAAACTCAAATGTCACGAATACCCAAACCCGGAACACCTACTTGCAGATCAAACAAATATTTAATCCATACGGGTATCAAAACCGCGACACGCTGAGTAGCATTCTATCACTAAGCTATTGCGCCAACCGTGCCTACATTGGACCTCATTGGACCGTCCCTACATAGACAGAAGCATATGATCATTAGTGCTGCAGTTATGTTGGCTAGACAGTTAAACGATAATCGATATCGTCTCAGTGAAACCCTAACGACCGTCCGTATCCTTGCTTCTGATGGCAGTTTATCATATTAGGTCGTTAATTCACAGCTAGAAATTGTCACATATAGACTACAACTACGCAATAGCCGTAATTAAACGACCGCATCCGAGTACGTAATTAAATACAACCGAGCTTAATTGCCTACACGATCATTTGAAAAGAGAGATGGTTGCAAATTAGAACTGTTTCAGACTAGGAATAGCATGAGTTACTTTTTCAGTTTGTTTCAAACTAGGAGACATTTTTTTTTCAATTCCCCATGTTAACGTTGCAAATATCGTAAAATCACAGTATGTAATTACTAAACAAACACAGAACCTATGTAATTAATAACATTGGCATAATTATCTTGTTGACTTTGAAAAAAACTTCAAAGTTACTTTTAACGGAACACTGGAAAATCGCATCGTGAAAATCAATTTATTGTAAAAGGACTTTTATTGGGACCTTTTGAAAATGCCAACTCCAAATAACCGGGTATGAGTAATTCCAGCGCGCATTTCCCCGGGTCGGCCAGCTCCGTCAGTTAACGACGATAATTTCTTATTTCCGTAGATCATCCCCGAGTTGGATGCTGTAGGGTGTCAGTGAGTAATGGAAGGACAGCTTTACTCGTTATCGGCTCATTCGCTCCACTTGCGCTCAACGCTCAAGTTTATCCGTAAATATTGGAAAGAAGAGATTAAGTTTTATAAGAAAAAATATTTGGTTTTTGTAAGACTAGCGCTGTAAAGCTGAATAGGGCATAGCTTTAGGTAATTTAGGGTAATGCAATTACAATTTAGAAAATTAATTTACATGAAATTAGCGTCATATTTCAACATGGTTGCCACTTAGGCACGTGAACTGCATTATCCTACTAATGGTTTCACATTAGGTCATTTTTTTCTGCTCTTTTCTCTACCACAACGTACTTTTGTAGTATGTGTATTCGAACAAGGCTAAGCGAGATAGGTACTACTGCAACTAATAACTACTGAGCACTGAACCAAAGCCCTAGCCACAATTTGCGATTATCTGCGCAGCCGAGTGCGTAGCAAATCCACTCAGCTTTGCTGTTCAATTGTGTGGCAGAATGCTAACTGCTATGTACACACTGAAATACTTCGCCAATCTCGGTTCTCAAATTCGGTGATGCTCGTTCAATTTCACGAATATAGAACATGTTCTCCTGCTCGATTCGCTTCGGGGCGTCCGCCTATAACTGCTAAATCCCGTTTATCCCAATTTGTCCAAATGGAAATCATAACACGCGGAACATCAGGGTGGTCCTAGACAGTGCCGGGGGCGACAGGGTCGTAGGGAGACGATCAGTTAACACAACGATCAAACTAACTGTGACAACCAGTTTGATAACGAGTTTCCGTAACTAGATCTTTTGTGTTTGTTTGGCAAACTTAAAGTAGAACAGGCCTGGTTTGTTTGATTGTGTCACAACTTCATAAGCAAAACTCCTACAAAGTTTTTACCAATATAAGAAAACTTATTTTTTGCTAAAAACGTTGTTAGCATCTCTTTTTCTGTTTGCCTGAGGATGGCGCCGACGAGGCCAGCCTAAAAAGAGGAGACAAAATAAATTGTACGCGGACTGTACTGGCTGGTTCAGTGCGCGTAAGGTGGCACTCAATGGAGTACTTGGAAGGGTACGGAGGAAGCCTTTGCCCAGCAGTTCGACATCAATAGCTATTACAATTAAAATAATACATGGGTACAAATTGGAAGATGTCTCTTCACATTATGAAATACATTGAACCTATTAGGAACAAATTGTTCTTCAAGTATCATTTACCGCTGAATGTCAACACATCAGTTTCCATAATCTGATAAAAATAAAGTTACCAGCTTGACTAGAGTCGTTACATTTATCCTGTATTATCCAGGTAGACATTGACAATAACGTGCGCTATCTCCAATCAGCGGCACAAAGTCGGCTCGTATCGACTCATCTGCTCGGGGCATTGTGGCCTGCTCATCAATGGCCTGGCCGGCTATTGTAGCTGGTCATCAATGGCCTGGCTGTCCATTGTGGCCGGAGTTCATCAGTATTGTGGTCACACAATGGCTAACTGCTTAGAAACAGACGGCTGACAGAATCTACTGTCTTTTCTGATTGATTTCTTTTCTATTAGTTTTCGGTCGGCGGTTTTTACTTTTCCCCGTGTCAGCCATCAATCATAATTTTCCTTTTACATTCATGTCATTTCTCACACATTTTACACCCACGGATTTGAACTAAGTATAACATGCATCGATGGTTATCGTTGGCTGATCAAAATCACAGACGTCGATCCTCATCCATCTTAATTTGCGTGGGACGACGGCTTGTTATTAAAAATAAACTCATAATCCACAGATGCGTGGTTAGCAATTGACCTAAATAAATCTGAAAATATCAAGAAAAATGAAAGAAATTAATAAATTATGTGGGCTAAGTTTTCTTCTCAATAAAAACCGTGCTTAACCTCCTACCACCCGTAGAGTACTCGAAGTAGGTATTGCTCGTTCTCAAACTAAGCAAAGTTTCTTCAGTAAACTAGAACAAAGCTAGCTCGCTACAACTAAAGCTAACTAGTTATATGAAAATACAAGTTTAATACTCATTAGTAAACACAATAGCTGCCAGCTCCGTTCTTCAGCTGACAACATAATCCCTGGTTGCAATGTAACTGTGCGGAGACAAGGATCCGGCCACTGAACAGCATTTGTTACGAACCGGGGGGCGATGCCACGCTGCCGGTAATCCGGCGCAGACGGGAGACACGCTGCGAATAGTGATGTAACCGAGACATAATGCAGTTTGTGAAACTAATTCTATCTGGATGAGCAAAATATGAAGGATTATTGAAAGCGTGCCTTGACGGGGATGGGTTTGGCGAATGATTAACTCATAATGTGCTAAGAAACTGACGAATTTTACCTACTTATCCACAGACGCTTATGTACCTGAAATACGAACAGAGATTTAGAGATATGCTCGCGTTTGACCACTATAGAGATGTTTTATTTTATTATCAATCTCTTTATACATGCTTGGATGGCTATCCGGCCAAGATTTATCCATGTCCTTTATTATAACGTCAAATTATTATAGCAGCAGTTTTGCTCGTTGCGTAAATACTGCCAAAAACTCAGCTGAGCGATTGGACTGGTGCGCTGTGCGTGTCGCGGGTTCCCGCACGGAGTATATATTTGTATGATTTACAAGTGGGTGTTTCGGGTCTGGGCGTTTGTGTATGAAATTCCTAGTGTGAGGCAACGTTATTTAAAACAAACTTAATATTGTTTGTCAATATTAAGTTTTTTGTTAATCTTGCCCCATACTAGGAATTTCTACAACTTTTTTCGACTTTCAGTCGAAATCCAGCTTATTATACACTTGCTATAAATCTAGATACCTAGGAAAGGTCTACTACTACTACCAGCTTACCTTTTCATAGACTTTTGAACTGACTAGACTGTACTCCCTCCCATTGTTCAAAACCTGACGACACCTCGCACCAGGGGTACGTAACTATTGCGCGCCAAATCCAATTTGCTACCCCTGACTGCTCCCCCTTGCACCCCGCGCTGCCCCCGCCGGCCCGGCTGCCTGTCTGCCGGCACCCCTCGGCGCTGTCGATATAATATCATATGTTGTTGATAACGTATTGATAGGAACACCGTGTATACTTGAATCTGAGATATTTTCGCGAAACATGAAAGGGTAAACAAGGTTTGCTTGTAATTTTTACTTTATGGATATGTATAGCGATGTAACTTGTGGCCTTGTTCTCGTTTGTTTTGAACTGCGTGATCCTGATTAAATTTAATATTAAACATCCCACCGCAACACTATTACTAAAATTTCAGAAATTTCAGTTTTAGATGTAGCCAGTCAAACACCATTATAGCTTTTATGTTAGACTAGTGCAGGTATCAAAGAATGTTATTAGTTCCCGTACATAATCAATAAGGGTTAGGTTTACAATGTTTTTAATTCGATGCATATTTAGATGAATCCATCAAAATAATTTATGTTACTATAAATTTTATATTTCCCAGTGGAGCATCGCAGTCACTCGGAATCCCGCGCTCATTGCCCGAGCGCTGAAAAGCTCTCCAAGCCAACTGTAAAAAGTTTAATAAACCGCGAAATTATTTCATTTCTATGAATATTTGCATATTTGAGAACCCTTCGGCAACCTTGCAATGCCATACCTATGCAAGTATGCACAAATCGTTGTTGTGGGTTGGTATATATACGTAGGTACATACGAAAGCAGTCGAGAGGTTGTTTGAGCCGGCTCTCCATAACCACGTTATATTTCACCCGGGCTCCACTTGCGACTCACAAAGTATCCAATAATTCACATTTGAATCTTATCCTTCTGCTCGCTATATTTAGGTCAGCTTCTACTCTGAACAATTACTGCGGCACTAAAAAGTAAAAAACATGACGTCTGCGTGCTTATGGTGTCCTCTGCTACCCTCTAATAGTATAGCTCTGTTATAATTTGAATTATGGTTTATTAGCCTGCTATACATCAGTATGATGATGATGAGATGATCATCAGATCATCATATTCACTAGGGTTGGCTTAACATGTCGTCTTCCATGCTTCTCTATCATCATCACTCCCTACTAAACAATATCGTCTTTGAAAAGTATTTTTTATATATTTTCTTCGATCATCTCAGTACCCTCAGCACGAGTTTTCAGTATTTGAGACGTAAAGTAAACTGGAACTTCGACAATTTCAAACTGACAACTTTTAAGGAAAGGTTGTCAATTTGTTCATACAAGAAACTCTGTAAATACTGGAAAGATGCTGTAAAGTAAAAGAGTAAAAACTCGTGCTAGGGGTACAGTTAGCTACTAATAATTACTGAAGGATAGATTCAGAAAGAAGGCAAGAAAACGTAAGTAAACCTAAGAATGGTTTTCACATACTTTTGGCAGCACAGTCGCATTTGGGTGGCACGTGTACTTTATAACTACAACACTTGACAAGTGAGCATCGCGTGTCAATCGCTTGCTCTGCCAACACCCTCCTGACACGGCGTGACGTGTTTCTTAACCCCGAGGACAGGGTCAAAGGTCATCGAGGCAGCACTTACTACTCGGAGGTACACAATACACGTGGTGTCATAATATTGAGGTAACATGTAAAGTGGGCAAGGTGCTCCCGTTGCTTTTAAGATTGTATTTTCGATTTCCTCTCTTCTTTTTCTTATCGTGTGGATAGAAAGTTATTTTATAATAAGAAAAATGAAATATTTATTTGACTGGACTTTAATGCCTGAGGCACTCTCTACCAGTCAACCAAGGGTAGTGGAGTGAAATTATAACGTGGCAGGTGCATAAAAATAAAAATTGAACGATCGAAAGAAAGAAATTATATAATTGGTATACCCATTACATCTGGAAATGACTAAGGACAAATATATGTACAGCTTATACTTACATATACAAATTGAAATTATTGTAAATTCACCCACGGCACAAGAGAGATTCCCAACCTTTAAAAAAGAACTATCAATGTCTATTTACGATTAAGCAAGAATATTTGTCTTCCCCTGGCTGGCTGGAAGCCAATCTTAGTAAATGTATGGTTCTGTCAGGATCACGTCAGATTAGCTGAGGTCTTTGGATGTCGGATTTCCCTTAATCACACTTTGTTTTGACCTTTCTGTTTATTGCAGGAAAAGCATTTGACATGAAAACAGGGCCCCAAGTCTGCTATTACAATAGTGTCAGAATGGTCTGTCATTGATTTCATAATTGTTGATTTTGACAAGTTTGGTAATCTACTAGTATAATGGCGTCATTATGACTTTCCAATGGTCAACCACTGACATTCCATTGAAAGAAATGGCTTAGAATGGTAATCTCGTACATAATGACAAATGAATGACTGACGTAAGTGGTAATCTGCTAAAATTTTGACAGTTCCTTTGATCATTGACCTATCACTGGATCGTCATTGTGCAGTCATTGCTTTTAATAGCTCGGTTGTCGAAGAGTTTGTTATCTATCGTGTTTGTATTGTACTTTGTGAAATATTGAGTGGAGAAATTTATATTATATGTAAAAATAAAACAATTAAATGAAAATAAATAGCAAACACCGGCCGCTAGAATTGTAAACAGTACCTAAGCAGTAATATTACATTTGACTTTGACAGCTACAGATAAAACATTATTGAGTTTCACTTTTATCCGCTTTACACCACATTTTAATGTTTTTGCTATTTACGAACTTCTTACTCCTTCAGATTGCTTATGACATTATTAAATAATATGTAAAAATGTCTATAAATGAAATCTGGCATGAGTAAATGTTCAAATTTAGTAAAAAAAAAATCATTTCTACTACCGGGTTTTATCATAATGGCAATACGACAATGTCATTGTGCCACGACACATTACGAGACCACTGACCGACCAGTGACGACCATTATGAATTTAGCAGATTACAAACTTTTATCAAAATGACAATAGGATCGTGTTGGAATGATGACATTGTGAAAAATAGCAGACTTGGGGCCCTGGTTCAGAGGATGAATGACTATTATAACACTGTCCCGCTGTCACATTCTAAAAAAGCTTGAAAATTGTTCTCAAAGCATTTTCGGAGCGTGTTAGCGATTTCAGATCATATTTGAATTAAATGCTTACTTTCCGATCAGTATAATGGGAGGACCATTTTTCTTCACGAATATCAGTAACAGCTGCTGTAACAACTTAATTTATCCCACGGAAACATGAGTTAAATGCTATCCTATCTGTTAATCCAGGTTATAAACTATCTGTGTACTGAACTTATCATCCAAATCCGTCAGTAATTTTTGCGAGAATGAGTAACAAATATCCTTACATCCATCCTCACTTTCACGTTTATAATAATTATTAAAGTAGGATTAATAGAATAATTTCCAATGATTTATTATTGCGCTTTTCTGTCAAACCTTACTCTATGTATTTCCGCAAAGCCATAAACTTGTGTTCGACAAAGCGACCCGTTTTGGAGTAGGTATATTGATCGGTATAAGGTGGATACGTCGCGAGATAACGCCGTCACGTCGTCACGGGCGGCGTCCCGCGAGCGCTGCTGATGTCGTGATCTATGAACTGAGGGACGACGCCGGCCAGCACAAAGGACACTAGATAATAATGATAAAATATGAAGTTCCTTTGTGTGGTGGAGAGATAGCAAGCTGTACTGTTGAAGAGATTTTGGGAAGTAAAAGGGTTGCCTTGAAACTTGTCAAGGCGGTGCTTTGTTGAGGAAGCTAGGTATAACTTTTCTTTCAAAATTACGATCACGCAGAAACAGATAAAATTCACCTTCTATGAGGACTTCTGAGCGTCTAATATTCCCATGAGTATATTTGTTAAGGATGAACCAATGTGGATTGAAAAAAGCACAGCAGCAGAAGACTCGCTTAAAGGAAACATAACAACAAAACCAATTGATACTCAACAGATGTCGTTTTATATTCACAAGACATCCAGCATTACAATGAATTACAAGACATATCTAAGTCTAAATTAATTTTCACACCACCTGCTCGAAAATGTCTAATTATATGTCAAGCAACCTTAACCTAAAGTGAGTCATTAGTGGCCGAGGGCACAGCCGGTCAATAATGTTGTAATGGATTTCATTATTACCCGCTGGTCAATAATGTGATTTGAATTTGGAATATGTTTATAAACAACAAACACCCTTTGGTGCCAGAAAGATTTTTTTTTTTAATTTTCTTTTCCCTTTTGGGAAGACAAAGGGATCTATCTAGCCCATGCAGCCTAGATTTTTTTTTTGGTTCTTTTCGTCGCTCTTTGGGGCAGGCAAAGGGAGCTGAGCCCATACAGCCAAGTCTGATTTAGTGTGCCAGAAAGAGGAAAGCTATTCTCGAAACCCTTACTACGCGTGGATGATATTCTCGATTTCCTAAAAAATCATAACGATTGCTTCTTCATATCGTTGCCATGTTTTCGAAGACATAATATTGTAAGAATAATTAGATAACTACCTACGAACCATTTTTTAAAAGGAATGAAATAACATTAAAACTGGCATTAATAATAACAAATACCGTACCGCGCCGTAATACCGTAGGTAATAGTAATTGGCTGTAACATTAGTTAATTTATTTTAAATAAACTGCACTAAGATTGCTGTGGATTTTGTAAATAAATAATAAAACCTATCTATAATATAGTCGATTTATCACATTTTATCAAAAATACTCTATTTTCACGAGCGTCTCCAATGACGTTCTAAATTCAAAATGCATACAGCCAATCATCCAAAACCATTCTACCAGCCCTGTATAAAACTTAGTTTACACAAACGCCACATCCATGAGAGTGATATCATTAGGACAAACACGACAAAACCATAGAAGATACTTTTTTTTTCGAAAATCGAATTGATCGTGTCTTGGCTACTTATTGGTAGACGCAATAAAGGCGCGAATTTTTGGCATTTAAATTTTAAATTTATCAACAAAGTATTATAAAATGTCGAGTGATGAAAGTGATTGTACTCCTGAATTCATTACAACCGAAGCTAATAATATTTCCAATGATTTACTGCCGGAAAAGTCAAAGGAAACTTATATAAAAGCCTATGACAATTTCCAAAAATGGAAAAGTACGAAAGGCGTCAAGTCCATTTCGGAACCAGTTCTATAAGTGTATTTTCAGCATTTATCTTATACTCAGAAGTCAAGTAGCCTATGGTGTACTTATTCAATGCTTAGGTCAACAATAAGCATGAAACACAATATAAATATCAAGACATACGCTAAGCTATTAGCATTTCTAAAGAGGAAATCGGAAGGTCACCAATCAAAGAAATCGAAAGTTTTCACACCTAATATTGAAACTTTTTTAAATGAAGCTCCTGATCATAGCTATATTGCCGTAAAAGTAAGTACATCATTTTATTTATAACTAAATAAAATACCACATGGTAGCAAATACCAACAAGAACACTTATGTATACTTACTGAATTTACGTATGTTGTTAGTAAAATTTATTTTTATTTTTGTTACAGGTGGCTTTAAATTATTGGAGTGAATGGGGCTTGTCGTTGTCAAGAAATGGTAAACATGAAGGTCCAAGATATAGAAAAACACTCAAAAGAGTTGTTATTGATTAAGTTGCCAGACACTAAAACCAAAAAGGAAAGGTCATTTGTCATCCGCGGAGCATATGTAAAGGTTGTGGAAAAGTATCAAGCTCGGCCTCCTAACATAAACACTAACCGATTTTTTGTAGCGTTCAGTAGTGGAAAATGCACCCGTCAAGTGATTGGGAAGAACAAAATGAGTGCCATGCCGAAGGAAATTGCCAAATACTTAGGATTACCAAATATCGAGCTCTATACGGGTCATTCTTTTCGTCGAACGTCAGCTACACTGTTGGCGGATGCGGGAGCAGATATAACCCAAATAAAACGACATGGTGGCTGGAAATCGGATACAGTAGCAGAAGGATACATTGAAAATTCTGTACAATACAAAAATAAAATAAGCTGTCAAATTGGTAACAGCATCACTTTAAAAACGTCATCTGATTCTTTTTCACCACAACCTTCAACATCACACCATCACATTCCATCTTTCCCTGAGCCTCATTCACCACCTTCACCAACTTTCACCACCCAAAATGCTTCTCTGCAAATACAAGATTCTGAAGCATTGACGAGCAATACTCAAATAAATTCCACATCAACATCTATAAACGTACCAAATAAAAACATAACTATATCTTTGCACAACTGGACTAATGTCTCAAATGTTACAATTAACTTGAATTAATATATAAGTGTACCTATATAACTAGTTCTAAATGTTATTCTTACTGTTTTTTTATTTAATAAATACTTTGTTTTTCGTACTATGGCTATTATTTTCTCACAATAGGTGTAAAAAGTAGAGTATCCTCCTCTGGGCTAAAGGTGTCTTTGCCTTGGGCTAGCTTGAATCCCTCGCTGCATTCAGGATTCTTGTATTAACTCCCTCGCTTCGCTCGTGAGTTAAATCCCGAATCCTTCATTGCGCTCGAGATTCAATATGACGCCCGTGACATAAGACACAACTTTAGCCCCTCGGTGCATAATCTACTATTAAACCCTCGTACCGTCCACTGCATTGATGTAGATATTATGCAAGCGAAGTCGGGGGGCGATCTGTATTCATGGCGCGGCGAGGCAGAAAACGTGGCCATCTCCGCTGATTGCGGCCTCATCAGGACTTATTGCTGCATGAACGACCATAGCTTTGAGCTCCTTCAGTAAGGTACTATAGAGACATAAACTATAGAGAGGTATATTGATATTTCCGATATTATTATTCATCCTATTTGTCAAAGCAAATCCATAGAGAAGACCAATAACATTTGTATGCTTTTATGAGTTCCTTCATCTAATATTTGGTTTGATAACGAACCCTGCCTAATTTTTCTTTAAATTAAAATAACTATTGTAATCAAGTAATTATTCGTCCTATGGCGTTTTTAGTTAACGTTTTCACGCTCAATATCCCTTCTCTGGCGTTCGCACACAATAGTAGATTACGCACCAAGGGAGTAAAGCATTGCCTTACGTCACGGGCGTATTGAATCCCGAAACGACACTAAGGATTCTGAGGTGAACCTCCGTAGCGCAGCGAGGAGGTTCAAGTGTTAATTCCCGAGTGAAACGAGGGAATTAAGTTAAGAATCCTTAGTGTAGCGAGGGATTCAAGTCAGCCCAAGACAAGGCAGCTTTACTCCCGAGGAGCGTACTCTGCTTTTCACACCTACTGCGAGGAAATAAATTCGATTTTTGAAATTTGATGTGGTACGACAACCTTCGAACGTGAAGTTGGCACCACTGTGAGCGATCAGCTGTTGCTGCCAGTGGCCGCCATTACTGATACGACTCCTTGGTGAAAGTTTTCATACGGTTTTCTTTGAGGTTCCAAATTCAAATCGCATTATTCCCACGGGAATAATGAAATTCAGTACATATATTATTCCCGGCTCGAGCCAAGGGGGAATAATGTCATGCTTTACAGTAGTTTTGCCTGACGTATAATATGACATTTACGAGCAAGTAGTGTGAAAATCATTTTGTCAATCTCTGGTATATAATAACAACACGTGACACGTCCGTCTGCTTCCATTAGTTACAATAAGTGGGTCACACGCCATCATTCGTTACTGCTGAAACCACTTCTATCAATATAACATCAAGCTAAGAGGTTCTCGGGGTGTAAGCCACTGACGGATTACCGGGATCCCCAAACAGAAACATGCCATTAGTTAATCCATTTATTCGAAGTCATTCATAAGTTTGGTCGAAGGATATCGTTGTTTAGTGTAGTTTTCTCATCCATATTGCGGAAGTATCCACTGATTTATGAAGACGTTTTCCTAAGTCACATTTATTATTTAAGACAAATCTCATTCCCTAAGTAGTCCTGATGCTGAGTTATCTTTGTTTAATTATGGTATATCGATACACAGCAGTGTGAAATTTTGTTTTGCGCTCCAAATTCGGGAAATTTAGTTACCTACTCATAGTCAAAAAGGCCGAAAGCTTCTGAAAGAATGTATTTGATTTTATTAAGATGTTCCGTCTTATTTTTTGGCTGCCGGGGTATAAAACATTGTCAAAGTGACATTCTTAGACTGATATGAAACAATAAGCTCACCGTTTGTCGGACCAAATAAAACTAAGCGAGTCCTACCAATATATTTGGTGTCGTTCCAAACAATTTCCGTCACGTCGGTCCCTTTTCCCGGCATTAGTGTCGCCATGAAAGTAAACAACAACATCGTCGATGTACACAGACGAGTCAGCTTTGTTTTAAGGCTTTTGAAACCTGCCAACGTGTGCCTCACATCGGCCTCGTTCTAACTCGCTGGCGAGGCACAGGCTCTCTATTAACCCGTCGATGCCGCACTTGTTAGCTAGTGAGAGGAGGTAATGCCCTCTCGGGGTGCTCTCATCCCATTCTGACCGCGTTGTTTACAGGCCATTCAAGAGCTGAGCGTAGATGAATGTTTGTATCGTAATGGTAAATCCGATAAACTTTGACTCTGAATCTATAGCAATAAGATATTTATGAAACAGAAATGTTGTGATTTGGTAAATACGTGGAGAAAATCTGTGCTGCCCCAAATTCACTGCAAACTTCTAAGATAAAATAAAACAGAAGAAACTAATTTACAAAAGTTTTAGTACTTTGAATATTTTACTTGGTGAAACAAAGTTGCAAGAAATAAAACTTATGGCAGTCCTGAAATTATCTCTTAAAGTTCAGCTATTAATATTGGCCTTGGAAACATTGCCAACATTCTAAACTTGTTAAAATAAGTGTCGTTAATAACCTCACCTACATCCGGTGAGAAAACATTTTGCCAAACAAGTTTCTTTTAGAGCAAACAGGTATACAGGAGTCTATAAGTCCATCAAAGTCACATTTTTTTTTACACAAGCGTGCCGTTGGTCATCAGCTCATCCACCCTTGGCCACTGTACCTACAGGGAACTCCCCTATGTTTTTGTTTTTACCTGCCAAGTGTACCAACATGGCGGCGTTAGGGCTCCGAGCTGAATTGTCAAACAAGACACGTGACAAACAAAGGGTTGCTGCACGGGGATAATTATAGGGCGATCGGGCTAAATATTTGATGAGAAAAATAAACGAGGCTTTGTGAAAATGGACGTGCATTATGAAGCGACATGTCTTAATATAGAAAGGGTTGTAGAGCTGTCTCGTGAAAGGGTTTAATGTTAACGCTATGAAGTATGAAGGACTCGAATTAACTGATATAGAGAGCGGAGTTGTACATAGTACTAAGTATATATTTTTGATTATAATATGTAGTCTGGAATGCGTTTTCATTTTCTTTCTAGTCTCAAACTACTGAAAACTTTTAAAAAAAATCTTCTGAGCTCTTATTTCTCAGGGACAGATTCGCAGAATTCCGTGACAATACGAGAAAGCCATTTTTCCAACCCCGTCCCTAGACCATTCATTATACGTTTATTGAACTTGCCACAGGACAAGACACTTGGCTGCCGGCCAACTCAGGAAATTGTTAAGTTCTACAAAGTTTTAATCTATTTAATGCTGCGGCTTTCTACAAAGATAGGCATAGTACACATACAACCTACGACGTTGTATGGTCTTGTGAATTACAAAACGTATTTAATTTTATTTTATGGTTGGCGTAATTGTTGTTCGTAGTCCTGTATGATAATTTTGTAACATATTGTAAAAAATCATTGAAAACTTCAATTGCCTCAGCCGATTATTTTCGAACCACAGATTAATAAATCACCATACAATGACTTCAACTTAATTTATGGAACCTCCCGCAAACAAATAAAAGCTCCTTGATTCTGAGTAATATTTACACATTGTAAACGATAACTCCTAAACACGTCCCTACACGGAACAAGAAGGGATTCATCTGCAATAAGCAATACTTAGAGACGTTGATACGGAGGGTCCTAGCGAGCAGCCCTGGGGGACGCCGGCATTTCATCTACCCCACACGACGAGTAGTTGGTGATTTTTATGCACATTGAAGGGGAGTAATGCATTTTATTCGGAGGGACTTTGAAGTCGAAAACTTTCGATTACAATTTACAGGGAAGGGAAAGACGCAATGTGGTTTACTTTGTCGAAAGCCTTGGAGCGTGCAGTTTTATTTTTCGTCTGAAATAAAATTTCCTTTGAATAAGTACTATTAAAGCACTCACGTGATATTATTTATTTCTGCAATTTTTCGTAGATATTGACTGCAATACGAAAAGATTTTGTTTATTCAGCAGGGAAAACGCTGAAATGCTAAAAAATCTGTCTAAGTTCTAAGATCTCGTTTGATAACTTTCGCCAAAAATAGGCTACCATTATTCTTTGGATTTATAGAATTAATTTGTTTGTTTATCAGATGAGATGTGGAGCTCGGTGGAGTGCGGCGGCAACAACGGGCGCGCGGTGCCGTGCGCGCGTGCCAAGCACTCGGCCACGCTGCTTTGCGGGCACGTTTACGTGTTCGGTGGGCGCGGCGCGGGCGGCGCAGTACCGCTCAGGGACTTCTGGAGGTACAGCCTCGGTAAGATGAATATCACTGTTTAATTAATTGTACAGTGTACCTTTGCTTTAAGTTTTCATTGATAAAAGTTGATGGCAAAGAAACGAATTTGAAAGTAAACGTACAAGACACACAACAAATGCCTCGTGCTTTTGACAACACTTTCCGAACACACTTTATAACATTGATTCATAAGATCACAGAATTAATAAGTACAACCTTGTCGACCGAACAGTGCTCCTTGTGGGACACCGACCTGAATACGACACTTCATATCAATCGAAGAGGCTGTCGTCAGCAGTCGCTAGAGGGTCCTCCACAAAAACGTGTCTTTTCTTCCTTGGAGTGTCTGCTGCAGCCCCCAACTGGCGTTTAATTAGGTCGAGCCTCATCAACAGACTCAAACGCTAATTACGAGTTGGAACTTTTTGCAGCACAGAATGCGTAATGAGTCTTTTGTTTTTAATGTTGTAATGAAAATGTAAAAAGTATTTTGTTTTGATGTTCATATTTCCCTTTGATTCATAATTTGTTTTTGTTTTTACCGAAACATAGGAATGCTTTTGTTACGTAATGCTAATGAGGTTTTATTAATATTTTACGAGTAAGAATATCATGCCTTCTATCAATTTACCAAGCTATCGCGGAGGCGGTCCTCGAGAGACTTGGTTTATTTTTGTATGTGTTTACTTGTGTTTTAACCCGTTCTTCTAGGTGAGTGCTTCGAAATAGTTCTTCAAAACATCAAAAGCTAAATATCGTTAGTTTATAGTACTTAATCAACAGAATGTTTCCTTCCAGCTACTGGTAAATGGGAGAAGCTGGAGTGTCGCGGCGACCCTCCGCCGTCGCTGCAGGAGCACAGCGCCATCGCGCATTCTGTTGAGCTGTACGTGTTCGGCGGAGAAGCCGGCGCGCTCTCCAACGAGACGCCACTCTGGATATACAACACAGAGGTAAAACTACTTGTAGTAGTCTCCTAAGATCCTTGAATCGAAGATGCAACACACACCACGAACCTACAGTACCAATTATAAATCAGTGTGGAGACCATTTCTATTTTTTTGCCGCTACCGAGCTTGTAGCAGTATTTACTCGATCTGTAACACGTCTATATTATGAAAACACAAGACAAGAGGTTATCTGTTAGTAACGACCTGAAAATTATTAATAGAGACCTTTATTCCTTAAAGGTCACAATTATGTAAGGATCGTCACTTTTATCATCTTAAATGTTCACATTCGTTCAAATCTCTTAAACCCTTACCAGTTTTATACTTAGTCCTTGAAGTGTCCACCCCCAAGTAGGTAGTTAATAAGCTCGCGTGCACAATATTGTCGTGCTGCACTTATTGGGCCGCGAGCCGAGACTCCGAGAGCACGCGACTCGCTTGCTATCGGCCCTCGGCATCTATGTAGGTTGAGGAGTAAAACTACCTACAAGGAAATGTAGGAAATTCAGGGCCAGCACTGGTTGGTATGGTATACTGGTGTATGGCGGTACAGTTGACGCATGGCTGAGCGATCGACTGATGCGATTTCAATTATGCTGTTAAAGGGGTATTCCGAGCTTACTCGCGCGACTGACTGTGATCCTATCATTGATAAAACGGGGCTTCATGAGTGCTTAAGTGACACGCAACAAGATTAGCTTAAGAGACGCTTTACATAAAGTGGTATAGGGTATAGAGGTCGATCATGCATGTTTCTTATTTTAATTCCCTTGTTTTAACATAGACTAGTGTTGATGGGTAGTAAAAGCAGTGTTTGATTCCAAGAAGCCACTTTTTTTACCAGTCCATGCTGTCCCCCTTCTGGACAAAGGCCTTCACATTGTGGACAAACAGAAAATCAAGTAAACTTTATACATACATCATCCATTTGCAAAAGACCCTCCTTATGGCTATGGATGATGGACTCATGGTCCACGACATATCAGCGAGAGGAGACTTGTGCAGGTGTCCCATCAGTACTAAGATTATAATTAACATCATAACTTTTCAGACGAAACTATGGCGCAAACTGCCGGGCCAGTCTGGCTATACGTCGACATCGACTATCAGACGACGGAGCTGCAGAGAGTCGCGGGGCGCAGCCCTAGGCCCCCGCGGCCGACGGGGACACTCAGCACACTCGCTCAAGGACTGCATGCTCATCTACGGAGGGTACAAGGACTTGAGGGGCTCCACCAATGAGCTTTGGGCGTTTCATTACGGTGAGTGAATGACACGTTACTTATGCTACCTGCTCAGCCAATGCAAGGATCATCATCACCATCAGCCAGAAGACATCCACTGCGGAACAGCGGTTCGTGGTTGCTAGTCCAGAACTGTTCTTTCCATCGGTTATCAGTTCTACGTTTTGTGGCCTGCCCTTTGCCAGTTCAACTCGCAATGTCGATGACTGTCGTTCTGTGAAACTAGCATTTTCTAGCTAGTCTAATCTAACTTGGTAACTTTACAAATGTCTAATTGAAATTGGGTTTAGTGATAGTTTATTGATTTGACTGGAATAAATTTCGAGAAACATGCGAGCCGCTGGCAACAGCTAGTTATACCTAATTAATTTCAAATTTTCGTTTCTGAAAAGCACCACCTGTATTCCAGACTCGGAGTCGTGGCACCAGGTGCGCACCGTGGTGCCGGGCCCGGCGCGGCACCGGCACGCCGCCGCGCTGCACGACAACCGCCTGTACGTGCACGGCGGACAGTGCGACCTGCGCGACTGCAGCGACCTCTGGTACTACGACACCAGTGAGTACACACATTAATTTCATTCACTAGCCAACTTTTTAGCACAGTAGCAACCCAATGGAATCGACGAGCTGCAAATCAACATTCTATGTAAGCAAATCCGGTCAGATGAGTTACATTGTGACCTTTGCCCCAACTGCGGGAACCACGAACTTTTGTGTAGTTATAGATTGACTGGGTGAATTCATTGATAAGCCAGATACTTAATTGTCTGTTATTGGCAGTGTCTCGAGTGTGGAGCCAGGTGCGCACGCCCGCCAAGCTGTCGCCGTCGGCGCGCTCCGGACACGCGGGACTGCGCGCCGGCGCACATTTGTACATCTTCGGCGGAGAAACGCACGGACATTCCACCAACGAGCTCTGGAGGTTCCACTTTGGTAAGATACGTCTTGAGCGTGATGTCATGAATCCTAACGGTGACCTTTAGCTATGAAAATTAGTTTATAATACAACTGTCAAATTCCTTACAGCGACGGAAACCTGGGAACGAATAATGCAAAGTATAAAATGGCCCTCGTCGCGTGTGAACTGTTGCGCACTGTTGATCCCGGCCGCGCCGCCGCGCGTGCGATCGGCGCCGGCGGAACGCTCACAGGACGCGCGGGTGCCGCACATCCCGCGGCCGCAGCCGCCCGCCAGCCTGCTCAAAGAGATCTCCAAGCTGTCGTTCCACAGCCGCAAGGCCGCGCGCTGCTCTTACAGCGCGCTCGCCGGCGACAGAGACTCCACCGAAAGCCTCGTGCGGCAGGAAGCGGCCGCACTCTCCAAGTCCTACTCCGCGTACGTCATCGACAAGCGCCAGCCAGCCGACGGCGACGAGAGTCCTCGAAATTGTGACGTCATTGAATATAGATCTGACATGTCAAGAGAACCAATATCTGTCCCTGACTTTGCCGACATGATTCTCCCCACACCCGTGCTGTCTCCAGTGGAAGCTACGAAGCTTGTATACCTCGATTCTGAAGAGGAAGAAGATATGAAGAGAGAAATAAACGGTATCAAGAGCAGAGATACACCGTCAGTCAAACTTGACGGCAAAGTCACTGTGGTCAGCATTCCCAAGTCAGCGTCTGTCAGGTTTACCAAAGACACCATCATAACAGACGAGGGAGACACAGAACTGTCGACTTCTGACTACGCGAGCGCTGAGCGAGTCAACAGATTGTCTGGCCATTCGATTGGTTTTAGCAATCCTCATTATTTAGGTCCGGACGTGAGGAATTTAGGAGCCGCTCTAACTCCGGACTCTGGCGTAGGTCCAGGAGACATAGAGATGCAGGACCTGAGCGAGCGCCGCGCGCGCAGTGTGCCAAGGAACGGAGAGACGCAGCTGCACCTGCTGCTGGTGGGCGGCAAGGAGCCGCCGCACCTGGCGCTGCTGCAGAACCCGCTGTCCATGTGGACCTACCGGCTCTTGTAATTAGTATTATCTACTCGTTAGCTTAGATCTTCGTCCATTAGCGGAACTAGGGTCCTCCAGGGCCGAACGTAACCGGCGACTTGACGTTTTCAATTAGATTATTTTTGTGGCTGTAACTTTTAAGAAAGTGATCTTTATAGTAATGATTTTAATGTTGAGAATCATGTGAACGTGCTTTTCGAATCGTTGACGTCCAAATTATTGATGTAAAGAAGATACTTAAGAGATTTAGTTTAGTTAGATATGAGGTGGTACGTTTTCGCATTTATAATGAAAGCAATCGTAACGATAACGCAAAATTACCAAACATCACAATATTGTTTGTTGAATATGTTTAAAAGTAAATCAAAGTGTTCAAAAATCAAGATAAATCTTTTCGGGAACGTATTAATAAAATAGATATTAAGTATACGTATACCCACTGCGCTACCAATTTTTTTTTTGAGCAAATATATTAGCTACAGAAGGGTAAAGTAGCTATATAAGTACAGTTTGTAAAAGATAGCTTCCATGTTCTCTATTATGATGCGTTACCAACGCGGTGTTTCTCCGTGAAGTAGCTAATATTGGTACAAAGTGTGCCAACACGAGTATTCCTAGCTGTAACCGAAGATATTTATTATTATTGAATTAGCACAAATTATGGCTTTAGAGGCCCCTGCACAACGTGCGATAAATATGGCAACATATATGATACCTTCACATTCTTGCATAAAATGGTCAAACTCCATCGTCTCGTGATCTAGGGTTGCCATCCGTCCGGCTTTCCTCGGATTCTCCTAGTTTAGAGTGCATCCGGGGAGCGTCCGGGGGGGGGGCTTAATTTGTGTCCGGTTTTCAAAACTTAAAGTCTTGGGCCGCACGCGACACACGCACACTTCACCGTCCCGTCACCCCTCCCGACGCAATGGCCACGGTGCGCACTTCGATTCAATCTCTGGTCTTGTCCTGGTTTTCAAATTTTAGAGATGGCAACCCTATCGTCATCTAAAGGCATCTATGTCAGCATTTTATCGCGCATTGTATTATGTACGTGTGTGTACGTGTAGGTTTTTTTTCTGGTCTATGGCTATAATAGTCTTAAGCGCCGTATTCACCATCTGTCACGGCTGTACGT
This sequence comes from Agrotis ipsilon, assembly GCA_028554685.1. Taxonomy (NCBI): domain Eukaryota; kingdom Metazoa; phylum Arthropoda; class Insecta; order Lepidoptera; family Noctuidae; genus Agrotis; species Agrotis ipsilon. The sequence goes on along the minus strand of CM052969.1, from coordinate 17,278,142 downwards.
CATGCACGATGCACGACGCAAAAACAACGTGAATAGGCTTGACGTACGTCATAAATACGGTGTTTTTGCGTCGTGCATCGTGTATGACCTTGGTGGGACGTACAGCAAGATGGAACGTGAATAAGGCGCTTTACAAAGCGCTGCATAATAATTCTTTTGGCGAGAATATAACGTACACTTGCCATCTTGTTTATTGTTTCCACAGACAATTTCACAAATATTTGCAAACAGCGCTCGGGTACAATAGGCTGTACCCTCGTGAAAGTGTTGTTCAAAAGCCAAAAGAGCCGTATTTACAACTATATAGACTTAATAGTTTTTAAGTTTTCTATTTCCATTACATCCCCCTGTAACCCCTGTTGCAGTGTTGTTGGTTTATTTGTTGTATTAAGTTTTTTTTTTATTGTTAGACGACAATTTAATATTTTGTTGTTTTTATATAATTAATTGTTTTTATTCTTGACTTTTGCAATATGAAATTACGGCCAATATTTTTAGGTGTTACTGTGTAGCATTGACAATTTAAACTTTATTTTGTAAGTTATTTCTATTGCATTAGCTACCGTGGATAAAGTAAACGGGCATGACTTTATATTTTTTCTAGTTCTGACTTGGTTCCGAGCCTAAAAGTAGTAGCTTTAGGATTTTTTTTTTTTTTTTTTTTTTTTATCGTGGTAAAATCATCAAATGAGACCTCCAACCCCGGGCAGGGCGGGAGGTACTGTCAGACTTGTACTGACTAAAATCCACGGTGTCCTTCAGTAGCCCTTTATGTTCCGGGGTCACGGTAATAGAAATAAATCCCGCGACCCCGGCAGGCTTTGGCCCTCTGAGAGGGGGCCCCGTCATTTTTTGCTGACAGCTCTTTGAGGCGCGCGTGGAACACGACGCGCCGTCGACCCGGGCATGGTCCATGGTCGGACAGCGAGTTGCCCTTTACTCGCTGTCCGCATGCCCGCGCCTACGGTGGCCGGAGATCGTCTTGCGACGTACGGCGCCGTGGGCGTACACCACTGCGGTTGGGGCGGAGGGAGGACGCTGTCCTCTCTCTCTCGCGGCCCGCCGCCTCCTTCACGAGCATTACTGCCTCGCAGAAGGCGGCGACCGCTTCCCACTCCGTCTCGCTCCGCAGCATGGCCGAAACCAATGCCGGGCGCGAGAGGTCTCCGCCTATCGCCGCCGTGAGGACACGTCGGTGCTCTGCCCAAGCTGGGCAGTCTTGCACCGTATGCTCTACTGTGTCCTCCGGGCGATCTTCGCAGTGGTGACACCCCGGCGTTTCCTCCTTTCCCATCAGCCACAGGTACCTCCCGAAACTTCCGTGTCCGGTGAGGACCTGCGTCATGCGATAGGTCAGGACGCCGTGACGTCTCTCCAGCCACTCCTCAAAGAGGGGTCTTACCGCCGCGATTGCGGCGTGCCCGGCCGTCGGTTGCGACAGTCGTCCAATCCATACTACCCTGAGCTCGCGCCGGAGCTCTTCCCGCCACGCCTCGACTTCTCGAGGCAGCGGGGTCTCGCCCCGGCGCTGCGCCTCCACACGCCACTCATAGACGTGCTGGAGGGCAGTCGCCTCCAGATCCCAGGGTAGTAATCCGGCAAGCAGGTTCGCCGCTTCGCCGGCGATCGTGCGGTATCCCCGGATCATCCGGATAGCCATGACCCTCTGGCATGCGACCAACTTCAGTGGTCGCGTCCGGATGCTCAGGGCCCACACGGGGGCCCCATAGAGGGCCATGGACCGCACGATACCGGCGTACAGCCTACGGCAGTAGCTTTAGGATATAACTGAAACCCAAAATTTGTAGGTACCTAAATGATATTTTTGGCTTTTCCATCTATATTTCTTTATTCTTTGTGTACAAAAAGGTGTACTAAAACAACTAAGACCATTGAGCTATTATTACTACATATAGAGACGACACCACGTATCACCACTGTGGCCCATCCAGGTTGAATGCGTAAACGTAGTAATAATAGCTCAATGACTAAGACTTTTATTTTGTACTTTAGCATAATCTATGTACTTATTGATTGTAAATTAACGCGACTAAACGTGGCTGAAAGAAAACAAATGATGATCAAAAATTAATTTGGCGGTTATTTTTGAATTAGTTATCATCTGACTGCTTTTTTCTATTAAATGAATGAGTTAGAACCTATTAAATAACAACCGCGTCCGTTAGCCATGTGTGCCGGCTATTAGCTTAGCCAGTACGTCTATAGGACGGGCGTCTAGCGAATGTACGATTACAAGGTGTACACGTACAATCTATTGCATGTTTGATAGTCGTGTGTAGCATTTGCTAAGACTGAGTAGTGTGTAGCGGTTACATTGGGTACTGTAGTCTCGTTTCTGTCAAATAATCTTTGTTTGTGGTTTCAGCCCGAACATGTGCGTACAGGCGTAGCAAAACAACTTACCCCAATCTGTTAAATTATCCCAAGCGAATAGTAACCTTCTGGCATTGAGTTATAGTTAAAAAATTATTAAAGATTAACAGATTGGCGTATCTTGAGGTGCTGGCGTTTGTACTTCCATGTTATAGGTACCTTAGTAGGTATATGAAATGTATTGATGGAATGCCAACTTTTTAATACGTTTTATTATAAACATCTTTCGATTGTAATTTGAGACAGGACGGTATATAAGTACCCACAATGAGTGCCAGCATTACCCTATTTTTAAGGTTTCCGTTGTCGACAAGGAACCCTTATAGTTTTTATCAATAAGAATCAGATATTGCAGTTGTACTAACAAAAGTGTCTTCAACCACTATACCTGCCTAAAGATATTATAAAAATTAAGAACGATGTAATATAATTTGTACTGACATGTAGTTTGTGTTTTAACTGTTTTATAGAATCATTCCATTATTTTATTAATAAGGTACAGATAGCGCGCGAGTTGAATGCAGTCGGGGTCTGAGGTGAAGAGCGCCCCGCTACCCGCACGCCCCACCTCACGCGCCTGCAGTGCAGTACTTTGCCATCGTTGTCAACAGCACTACCGCATTCCTAAGCTCTGCATTCAACTCGCGCGCTTAGTGTACGTTTGACAAGATTGTATGCACGCAGGTTAATGTATCTGATCGGACTGGGCCCACTTGCTAGACGTGCATCTTCCAGGCCACTTTTATCTTTTATAACTTCTGATTATTGCGAGGAGAGTACGTTTCGATCGATTACATTATTTGAAATGTTATTAAATGTAGTTATATCCAGACACGTCTTTTATTTAATGTTCTTGGTGGCACTCTTTATTTTGGTTATTCTTAGGTCAATCGATATCTCAATTTGCCTATCCCTAGCCTAATTAAATAGATATGTCCAAGGGGGGTCTCAAGGGGGTATTCCTAATTTTGAATGAAATAATATCTTCTGCATATTATGCCAAACTATTATATACGGGAATCGACAGAAAACATTTTTTTACTATAATTTTCAATACATTGCAATCGGTTGTACTCAAATTACACGTAAAATTGGGTTTTTTTCGAAAAAACCATAACCGCCTTAGCACGAGAAAGATCAACTCGCTGTCCGACCATGGAACATGCCCGGGTCGACGGCGCGTCGTGTTCCACGCGCGCCTCAAAGAGCTGTCAGCAAAATGACGGGGCCCCCTCTCAGAGGGCCAAAGCCTGCCGGGGTCGCGGGACTTATTTCTATAACCGTGACCCCGGAAAATAAAGGGCTACTGAAGGACACCGTGGATTTTAGTCAGTACAAGTCTGACAGTACCTCCCGCCCTGCCCGGGGTTGGAGGTCTCATTTGATGATTTTACCACGCTAAAAAAAAAAAGCACGAGAAAGATTACTTTTATTATTATCATATATTTTTATAATTTCATGTCTGCTCTCTTGTTGAGTCGATCCACTGAGAGATGGCAAGAAATATCTCTCAAGTAAAATTAGAATTATACAAGGTGAATTTTTCAACTGGGCGTGGATGGCTACTTTCGAAACTATGAAGAATATCGAAAAACGTTGAAAGGAGTCTCGAGGCCGATTTTGACGAAAAAAAAAACTGCATCATTGGATTTTAAAAAAATCAAAAATCCTGGTCAGGAATCGAACCCGCTGATTTTGGAAAAAAAATCACACCCTGTATTATTATACCGTTCGATAGTGTTGCTAATAAGGATCAAATTCTGGGAAGTAATCATATACGGCAAACTTAAGGAAAACGTATAATTACAAAAAAAAACTGATTAATCTTCAAGGCAAAGACTGTATTTGAAACATAAGTTACCGTTTCTTCTTTAAAATAATGCTATTTTTAGTTCAACTCAATAATGTCGTATTGCTAAGTACAGTGGGGTTGTGGAAACATCAAATCCAGTGAGACATTGAAAACAATGAAATTTTATATTTCGAATAAATTATGGCTCAATAGATGTAAAGTAACATGGAAAAATAGCAGTTTATTAAAAATCAGCCATTTCCTTAAGTTTGCCTTATATGATTACTTCCCAGAATTTGATCCTTATTAGCAACACTATCGAACGGTGTAATAATACAGGGTGTGATTTTTTTTCCAAAATCAGCGGGTTCGATTCCTGACCAGGATATTTGATTTTTCTAAAATCCAATGATGCAGTTTTAGTTTTCGTCAAAATCGGCCTCGAGACTCCTTTCAACGTTTTTCGATATCCCTCATAGTTTCAAAAGTAGCCATCCACGCCCAGTTGAAAAATTCACCCTGTATACATATATTTTATGAATATTTGTTGATGAAGCAAAAATTCAATCACGTTAATTTTGAGCCAAGTTCAAGGTTTAGTAGAAAAATGAAACAGTAATTATATTTTAATGGTCACTATTTATTTCATAGAGCTACACATTTAGATTATATAGAACATAGTGTATAGGTTATATAGACATCGAGATTTCATTTAATTAAATATTGAAAAGAAAAACTACTAACACATTTGATTTTCCAGGGGCAAATTCATTCAAAGACAATGTTAAAGCATGCTTCAGTGCGAGGAACACATAACGCTTGTTCAGTCCATGTGCGCGGGTACTAGACAATTCTACGCGCTGTAAAATACGCTATCTTTGTTCCAGCGCATTAAAGAACTACGCAGACGTTAGACTTTTCTCCAAGGAAGATAGAAATTCCAGAATCAAAGTTTTATAATCATGTTGCCGCCTCTCAACATGAAAACCACGACCCGTTGTAAAATGAATAAGTAGGTACCTACAAAAGTCCATCGTCAGCACAGGTTTTCGAGAAACTTTCGCTACTAATATGATTAAATATTTAATTCATAAACAATTGCATACTATTTCTAGGTCAGCGTGCTCCACCGTCAACCACATCTTCGCTTACAACAATAAGGCGAGACAGTGATCAAAGTTGAGCATGTCAAAAAAAAAACTCTTAAAGATAACATGGTAAAATTAAACTATCAATTAAAGTCAACGACTATCTATGTCATCCAAAAAATTTCCAATGTTATATACCATTACTGTGTGTAGATCAGAAAAACTGATATAATCAGTTGGCGTATTGGGATCGCATTGGAACTCGCCCGGGACAGGCGCGGGCGCCGGGCCGCCGCGCCGGTGCGCGCGCAGCAGCCGCGCCAGGCGCGTGGCCAGCGGCAGGAAGTGCGAGCACACCGGCATGTGGTACTGCGACAGCGGCACGCCGCCGTCCACGAACAGCCGACAGTGATCCCGCATCAGGCAGCACAGACTCACGAACAAGTCTCTCGAGTTACGCAAGCGTTCATCCTCGTAATGTTCAGTTGGTTGTGTAGAATATTGAGGTTGCGATAAATTACGTTGGTTCAACGGCGGCTGGGTATTACCCGCGAGCTGCCTTGGCCCCGAAATTGTATTTGGCAGTTGAGTAAGTATTGGCATGTTTTGTGAGTGACTAAATGGTGGTTGTGTGTTTAGGAATTGGAGCTCAGAAGGCATATAATGTACCTGTTCCGGCCTGTGTTGATGGTGTCCCGGTATTTGATAAGGGTGTGACAGTGGGGGTGGGTTTCGCGGCCTATATATTGGCTGTCCGGACACAGGCTGTGGGCCTATTCGCGTTTCGTGTCGTCCTAAGGATTCCGGCATAGGATAAAGATCTATCGGCCTATGTTGAGGATACATCGAAATGGATTGTTGGGTCACCTGGACGTTTTGTGTAGAATTTGCGTTTATCTGATTTGAGTTAAGATTTGAAGGAATAGTCTGAGGGGTTATCGGCGAGTCACTTGGTATTTGTGCGTCTCTGGACTTAAGCTCTGGACCTGACAGCTTAGGCTGCGAATCTCGCGGCATATAATGCCGTCCTGGCTGGCGTGTAGGCGTAGACTGATAGCCTGTCAGTGCAGACTTATGAACCGTCCGCGTGGACTGAAGGCCTGTGGGCTTTGCCTGCGTGTCTTTTACCATAAATTGGACAGGTAAAGTGTCTTCTCTTGACGAAGATGTCCCAGCAATCTCTTCATTAGCAACCCTACTTTCTTGCAGTTGCTTCCGTAACTGTTGTTGTTGTTGCTCCAATTGTTTACGAAGTTGCCGTAGTTGTTGTTGTGGCGAGTCCTCCGGAATATGTCCGCCTGGCGGAATGGACTGTGAGCTTCTCGTCGAAGATTGTGAAGCAGTCGATGCAGATTCTATGCTTTTTGATATATGCTCTGGATCTTTCGGCGTAGCATGCGAGTCTTTCGACGTAGGTTGTTTATCTTTCGGCTTAGGTTGCGATTCTGTCGACATAGGTTGCGAGTCTGTCGAAATAGGGTACCAACCCAGCGGAATAGGCTGCGAGCTTGTTGAAATCGGTTGTTCAACTCTTGACTGTGATCGTGTCTGATGTTTGGAGTCTTTTGAAATAGGATACCAGCCAAGCGGAATAGCTTGTGAACCTCTCCGCAGAGGCTGTGGGCCTCTCGGCATAGAAAGTGATCCTGTATGTTTAGCCTGTTGACCTGTCCTCATAGGCTGTTGGCCACCCATCATAGTCCGTGAGCCCGATGAAGTACACTGAAAGCCTGACATACATCGAGAACCTGTTGGAATTGGTTGTAGGCCTCTCGGCACAGTCCATGAACCTGTTGGCGTTGACCGAGATCCTGTCGGCATATGCTGTGCAGCTCTCGGCATAGACCACAGACCTGACGGTGAAGGCTGATGGACTGTCGGCGTTGACCGTGGACCTATTGGCCTTGGCTGTGGGCCTAGCGCCATAGATTGGGCGGCTAATGGTACTTGTCCCGACAAAGTAAATGTCTCAATAATTATTTTTTGAGCAACCCTATTTTCTTGCAGTTTTCTTTGTCGTTGCATTTCGTCATAATACAGTTGTTTTTCCTCTTGTTCCCATAATTGTTGTTGTTGTTGCTCTAACTGCTGTCGATATATCTGTTGTTGCCTTAGCTGTTGTTCTAGTTGTTGTGAGATCTCCAGAATATGACGTCCGCCTAACGTCGTGGCCTGTTCGCCTGTCAGAAGAGGTTGTGAGCCTGTAGATATAGTTTGTCGGCCTGTCGGCATAGATCTGTCAGTTAATGCGCCTTCTGTTAACCTACCATATGCGTTAACAATTTGTTGTTGTGCAACTATAAGTTCTGCTGTTTTCTCAATTTGTCGTTTTTCTGATTCATATGATTGTTGTTGCCGTATTTGCCTCGCAAATTGTTGATGCCGTAGGTGTTGTTGCATTAATTCTTGTTCTTGCTGCCTTAGTTGTTGCAATTGTTGATATTGCCGATGTGTCCTTAGTTCCTGTTGATGTTGGCTGGCAGTCAATGGGCCTTCTGAAACACTATGTGTCTCATTTATTTGTTGTTGAGGATCTCTAGCTTGTTCTATTACTGCTTGATATTGCTGCTGCCTTTGTTGTGGTTCTTGCTGCTGTTGACGCCGTTGTTGATGCTGTCGGTATTGTTGAAGGTCATGTCTTATCAATGGTGTCGACACAGGTGATAGATAATATCGTTGTCGTAGTCCGATTCGAAGTCGGGCAAAGTCGCAAAATAATCTTGTTCCCTGTTACTCGGCGAACGACTCCGTCCTGTAGGCAAAGCATTTTGGAGTGTCTGCGAAACATTTTGTTCAGCCGAAGCACTCTGACTTGTCACTGAAGGATTTGCTGGAACTTGCTCTTCCGGAGAAGCTTCCTGTGTAGCAACTGGTACTGCATCTCTCTGGGATACATTTCGTTCAATCGCTACAGGTGTTGAATCTTTCTGGGGGACATGCTGTTGTACTATTAATGGAGCATGGTGAGTATGTGAATCACAGCCTTGTGTTACCAAAGGAGCTTGATAATTCACGAAACTTTGATAAGTGGGTGAAGCGTGCAGTTGAGCCTCCATTAGAGATTGGTAAGTCAGTAATTCATTTTGTTGAGCCCTCCAAAGGTCATCGAAAGTCTGTGAAGAGTTCTGGTGTACCGGAAGAAGGATCCTTAACTGTATGAGACCGACCAGGGACCTCGCACTCGCTCGGAGGACGTTGATGTATTGTCCGCGGCACGTGGCCCAGCGGAGCAGGGTCATAATTAGTCGGGTTGAGTGAATCCCGGTGTGGCATTGAAAGATCTTCATAAGTAGGTGTAGGAACCGGCCGTGTAAGTGACAGATCCTGAGGTATCGGATCTTGGTGTGTTAGCGGAACATTCTGATGATCCGGTGCCGGGCGAAGTACAGGTTTTGATATTACAGATTTCGACCGAAGGTTACGGTTTGCAGGCGCAGTATATCGATGTCCTGGATTAGATTCACGCGGGAACGTGCTTTGCCGCGCGTATGTATGATCGCGCAAGGATGAGAGTCGTTGCGCGGGCGCCGGCTCACGAGGAGGAGGCATGAGCTGCCGGGGGGACAGGGGGGGAGGGGGAGGAGGGAGAGCTGCAGGGGGGGGAGGGGGCGCTGGCGAGGGTGAGTGTTCCGTCATGGGTGAAGGATCACGCGCTGGCGAAGGATCTCGTGGTAGGGAAAGATCACACGGGGGCGTGGGATTGCGCGGAGGACTAAGTTGCCGTATGGGTGAAAATTCACTAGAGGGCGTAGGATCTGGCATGATTGAGTCAACATGGGGCGGCATGGATTCCCTCATGGATGAAGGATCCCGGGATGTTCTGCTTTGCTGAATAGGAGTTTCATCACGAGAAAATGAAGATTCCCTCATAGGTGAAATCTCGCGTGCGGGTGTGGTTTCCTTAATGGACGAAGGATCTCGTGGAGAGGAGGGACCGCGTGAAAGAGAAGGTTCGGGTGGAGTCGTGGGATCATGAGGAACCTCATCTGGCAACATCAGTGTGGGCTCGGGCGATGGTGTGGGAGTGGGTGTGGGCGGTGACGTGGTTTCCATTGTAGGTGAAGGATCACGTGGGAGCGAGGGAGCGAGGGGTGGGGAAGAGGGCGTGGGATCGTGCGGAGGAGTGCGGTTGCTCGAGGTTGTACTGTCGTACGAAGGAGCACGCTGAGGGGAGGGCGGGGGTTCCCATTCAGGTGATAGATGACGTAGGGGTGAAGGACTCCAACGAGAACGTGTGGGATCTCGAGAATGACATGAATTCCTACGATGTCGTTTGGCAGTACGATGAGACGAGGGAGTCAGATGGCGCTTAAGTACACCATCACGCGAAAGTGCCAGATCGTGTTTGGGCGTACTATCAGGCGAGGGTGTCCGACGCCGTTTTAAAGTACCATCACGCGGAGGTGTCAGGTGCTGATTAGGTGTACCATCACGAGAGCGAGTGAGACGCCGTTTGCGTATACCACCAGGAGAGAGTAATAGATGCCGCTTGTATGTGCCTTCGTGGCAGGGTGTCAAATGCCGTTTGGGTGTACCATCACGGGATTGTTTAAGATGCCGTTTGCCCGGCGTATGATCGCGTGTGGGCGTAAGGTGCTGAGTACGATTGCGTACGCGCGGTGATGTAGGATGTCGCACGTACGTTGATTTCCGCGAGAATGAAAGACGCCGGTCTGAAACAGATTTACGCGAGAGTTCGGGTCGGTGACGCCTCGGGATCAAAGGACTGCGGGTCGCAGAACGCTGCGGGGTGGCAGATTCACGTGAACACTTTAAATACCGAGAAGACTTAGAATATTGGGGTGAAAATTGTCTTTTCTTTGAAATAACTGTGGGCGACGGACGAGTTCCAACACGAGTAGGATACTTAATGTTTGACAACCGCTTGAGTGGTCGCAGTCTCTGCGCGGCGCCGGCAGCTCGCTACTGCGGCGGCACGTCGTACTTCACTCCGAACAGAGCGCTGCAGGCCGCGCGCGCCGCCTGCTTGCGAGCTTCCTTCTTGTTTGAAGCTGTAACAACAACAAACAGTTATCTCATGGGCCAGTGCAACTACCTATTAGGTCAATTAGTCACGGGTTCATTAATTTAACTAAGCATGTTCTCTCTACATGAATAATAAGAATATAAAGATTAAATCGATAAAGTGTTGGCGCCGGTTCCCTACAAAATGAAGTATTAACAGAAGACTGATGCGGTAGTAGTATCACTCACCCTTCCCGATGTAGGTGACGCCGTCCACCTCGACGCTCATGGTGAACATCATGTTCTGCGGGCGGTCGCCCTCGACGCTGACCTCGCGGTACTCCAGGTGCGGCCTCATGAACGTCAGCAGCATGCACGGGTGCATCTGGGCCGCGTTGGCCGGGACCTCCTTCTTCTTGCTCATTGGCTCCAGGGCACTTTCAGATGTCTGTATCAAACATCAATTATGGTCTATGTTCGTTTATGTTCGAAACGTAGGTTTAGTCTTCAGAATATTTTAGTAGATAATAATGTTTTAGACTACAGCTGCATTTCAAACGTGAATGAACAGTTTTTTTTTCTGTATTGTGAATTTGAAAGCCATTTAAAAGTTTCCACAGATAAACACTTGACACTCTATAAATATTTCATGTGAATACGTGGTGACGTACCGAGAGCGTGGTGGGCTTGAGCTGCGGCACCTTGTGTCCCTCGTACTCCCACTCTGAGAACAGCTTGTGCAGCGCGAACGACGCCAGCTGGATCATGGGCAGCGCCTCCTCGTCAGTGGCCACGTCGCCGTTGTTGGAGCCTGAGTCGGGGATGACTAGAGATGGCGCTACGAATATGGAACATTATGTTGAAGGATCCGTTGAGAACCCTTCGGTATCTCTATCGCCTCAGTTTTTCAATTCTTGTAATCAAAGTTACTGAGGGACCGGTTGGCTGGACAAGACAATCAGCAATCACATTGTTTTACTTTGCCCTTAGGGTGAAGTCAATGTAAAAAAAATTATTAATATTTAATTATTTATGCAATCAAATTTTAAAGGCAATCCTGTCAAAATTTCTTGCAATAAATAGAAATGCTTTGCAAGCGATTTCTACTATGTAAGTGCATTTATGGTGGATTAGAGTTGCAGTGCATAAATGTAGTTTAGAAGTTTAAATTATTTATAGTATTTGAAAACATTAACATAGTTAGGTAAACTCACTGCTGTCACTGTTGATAACTTTATTCATCTTCTTAATGATAAGGTCTCGTATCGCCTGCTCAGCCGCCGCATTGCGAGCCATCAGTTTGTTGTCACCTGACATCAAATAAGTATATTAATCAGAAGTTCAGTAAGTCCCGCGAACAAAGAAATTAAAGCTCTTTTCTGAGATCATTTCAATGATTTAAAAAGCTGTAATAGTAATGGAATTTTAGGGGTGTTAGTGACTGTATGTCTGACAAGTGTTTATTAATACAATGTATTGTTACCATATCCTTTGTAGTTGTTTCCATCGATGGTGAGGTCTGCGCAGAAGCTGTGGGAGTTGTTGGCTGACTTGTTGAAGTACGGGGTGGCGGCCGACGGCTCCACTTTGAATTGCTGACAAACAAAACACAACATTCATTCATCATCACATCACAGGTGAACAATCCCTGTGTCTGATGCTGTAAAACACGCTCGCCACGACGACGTCAAGTCAATCAAATTGCATCATTACATAGTAGTAGCAAGGACGATTTTCATTTTTAGTCAGGTAGAAATTGCAAATCACACGAATCGCGTCATGGGTAAGCTCCCTGGTCAACTGGCCACCTGGTCACTGGCTACCTGGTACTCACATTGGCCACCTGGTCGTTGGGCATCATCTCGTTGAGCACCATGAGCGCGTTCTTGGGTGTCAGCAGACGCCGCAGGTTCTCGTTCTGACGACGACGACGCTCCTTGTTGCTCACTTTCTTCACTGCAACCCAAACAGATAACATTACGACTCGACTGACAGAGGGCCGGCAAAGATTAATAGCGTTCTTTTATTTCGTACAATTTGGCGGCCCATAATAGTTATAATAAAGTGCACTATCACCGGGAGCATTCGCCTGTAATGTTACGTTACACATTTGAGCTGTTCATTGCTGAGAACTGAGCATTACAATGCGCATCTTGTTATGATAAAATGTATAACACCATGATACAACTTGTAACATCGATGCGCGATACACTCGAATGGTCTTGGTGACATAGAAGAGAAGTCCGTCCTTTTGTGCGAGGTAATACTTATTAATCAATGTAGTCTATGAAAAACATAGTTTGATATTGATGCAGCATTCCATACATCTGTAAGAGTTCTCTTTTACAACTGTATGTCTAATACTTTATGAGGTGTTATTGCACAAAGTCGGTCTCACCTCCAGGCAGCTTACTTTTCATCCAATGAGGCTTCATGGGCGCGCAGCCGTCGTCCATGGAAGTTTTCGAGCTTGTGTCCACGTCATCCATCTTCACATCCTCGTCCTTCAACTGAACCTAGAGCAAGAACCATATTAATTCCTATGAAACGTTTCTTCATTATTCCAAGTTAATTAGGCTTATATACTGAAGCAAGTAAAGGCAAATCCAATTTTTTATTTTATTTTAATTTGCTTAGAAATTACTAATGGATTACTAATGGTTAGATTTTCGTGTTTTCCGAATAAAATTCTACTTTCTACTCATTTTGTAGGCCATTTTGGAAAAATCTTATGTAATGACCACGCCCATGCACAATTTTAATAAACAAAACCGAATTACTGATCAAATTCAACACTTGTCAATTAGTCGCAAGACCCGCAACCGGTCTTTAGGCTTCATTCAACATTCATGATTACGAGCATGGGTGACGAAGGGATTTGGTGCGTCAAAGATAAAGCTAAGGGCTGTCACCGCTATATAACAGCCAAGCGCTGATTCCGAAAGTCGCGAGTAGCGCCTGTGTCGCAGAACATTCGGCTCACCTGAACTGGTTGCAGGTTCTGCTGCTGCGGTTGCTGCTGCTTGCGGGGTGTCTGCCCGAACGTCTAACGACATAGTACAAATTGTAACACCGAGCATTCGTAATGTCTACTCGACAAGCTCCACCTGCCCTTCAAAAAGCCCTCGCGGTTACATTCAGATGGATTCAGTCCGGACAGCTCGTACAGCTACACGCTCATGCACCGACTCCCATCCGCGTCATATAAAATACGGTCTTACGAACAATACACGGCACACAAGTGCGACAGCAGCTCATAGTGTGGTGAACCGTATTTTGTGGGATGCGGATCGGATGCAGGACATATGCACCGATTACGTATAACATATTAGTGAGTACTCACTGCAATGCCCTTCTTATTGCTGGGAAGGGGTGGAACCCACTCCTGCCAGTCGTTGTCCATTTGCAGCCCGCCCGACACCAACTGGCGTCATTCAGCCTAGTGGGAGATGCGCTCCACCATTCACTCACTACCACATTCACGCATTCAAACATAGCAAATTAAAATGGGAAGAGGAAACAGCACGATGCTGCCGAAAATGGAGGCATGACAATTTAGAAGGGCTAGAAAAGTATGTGAGAAACGAAGATAAAAAAAATAGCTTTGGGAATTAAAAATCAACATAAACTTTAAAATGTAACTTTCCAAGTTTCCATCATCTTATAAACAGTGATGGTGGGCTCACATCACCCATCAACATCCATATTCCTATCATGTCTGTCACCCAGTAAAATTGCAACCTCATCGTTTCACCAATTGGGAGACCACATGGCAATATTGCATCAAGAAATTTCGTAGTTACAATTTCAGAGGGTTGTCACATGTTAGAAATCCGGAGCAGCTTATGTCTACTTAAGTCTAGAGAATGCTGTATAGTTACGAATTGTGATCTTCGTGACCATACTACTTTCTCAAACCACAGAGCTATCCTCTGACAGTCTCGCGTCAACAGCTTAGACTTCACCACAGGCACGTTTATCAACAAATAAAGCAAGGCCCTGGTGGACACCTAAAATTGTAAGGGACAGTGAGCAAGTGTGTGCATTGCGTTATCTCATACAATGTTAGGAGAACACGTGTGGACTTGAGATCAGTCAGAGGGTAGCTGAAGACTTTATGTGGCCAGTACCAGGGCTCTCGGGGCTCGCCGAAGCACTGTGGTAACAGACATTATATTTTATTACTTGTTGTGGAGCGGCAGTCAGTTTCATATCATAAAGAATGGATTACTTTCTTTAATCTTTAAATATTAATAAATATGGAGTGTCAATATAGTCCTATGGCTTAGGTCTCATCAGCAAGGCACCCATAAATATTGGGTACCAATGAGTTTCTTTTCTGTGTGCCTAGGTATTCAACATGTTCTCTACTACTATTTTCATAAAATAGGTATTAAAATTTACAAAAACATCATCAAAGACAGTTAACTGCAATATACAACAATAATAAAATCGTCTACTTATCATTTACTTTTATACCATCCTGAATTTCAGTATAACAATTATATTGGTTGAATTTACCTCCCCAGCTGCTACAAATTGTCCCGGTGTGTTGTAGCGCCCAGAGAATCTAGTGTTGTCTGTGGATCATAAGAAAAACCAGTTGTATTGACCATTCAAAGCACGTAAGATAATTACATAAATCTCATAAAAATAAAAAAGAACAACATAAACAAGTGTATTTAAATTTCACATTTCAAATTAAAAATTATGGAGTGCCCAGTAATTCAGTGAAGATGGAATAAGACTGAGTACTCGACAGGTTTTCATGTGGACATAAATACCATTAAGCTGTTATTATAATACAAAGACTGTCATGTCCTGGTGATATACCATCCAAACAAATAAACCCTATTAATATGTTTAGATAAAGCTAAAATAAAATGAGTTGCTTTTGTTTTCTTCAATATTCCTACACCTTGTAATTTTGTAAATCAAATCAAAAGCATTTATTTCAAAACGAACAATAATAGGGCACTAATGAAATGTGAAAGACAAAAAAAATATAATTAAATGCTACAAACATTATGGTGCTACAGTCCCAGTCACAGACATAAAAACTGTAAAAGTACCATAGATGCCCGTTCCAAGAAGTAGATCTCTATGGAGAAGAACGGCCAAGAAACTCCATGGACACTCTTTTTAGCCTCTTTTTCGCCAAAATTATTACAAGACCTTTGTAACTGGTTCACATTCAGTGCTTTGACATTTAGAGCTAAAGAAGTACATTAACTCTCAAATTCCAAATAAGACAATGTGCTTTAAAAAAATAGGATGAAATACTATTGCTTGCAGATTTATCCTACGAATATTGTAAACATGAAAGTTTGCTTGGATGGATGAATATTAGCACTGTGCGGGTGAAGCCACTAGCAACAGCTAGTACTAGATATTTTCTACTCTTATCCTTTGTTTTTGGTGTCGTACAATCAAAGAATAGTGCATGACCAGGCAAGACAATTTCATATTAGTCAGAATTACAAAGATCATGTTTTTGTGGTACTTATTTAAATATAACTTCTGATAAACAAAGTCATCATGGGCAGACAATGACCCAAAACCCTTAATACAGAACAGCTACAAAAGAGGTAAATTATCACGAATTTGAAACAAAGGCGCAGGAGGGCGGCGGCCGAGGAAGATTATTGATCTGCGTGTATTCTATTGTTGGTCAGTCTTCCATAATGGAAGGTTATTTATATAAATCACGGCCTAGTAGTAATAGTCCATAGTACTCCTTGTATATAACGTAAAAACACTATTTTCAACGATAACTTCATGCCATGGTTCCGAATAGTGAACATAATTCCTATGGATATTTCATTTACATAATTAACTCACATTGTTTGTTGTTGTAAGCCATTTTGCTTATTTGTTGAAATAGTTTTCTTGAAGCACTAATTTTGTCTACTTTTATCACTAGGAAAAAATCACTCGCAATGAATCAATCAATAAATATACGAATTAAAGATGGCGGACAGGCACAGGCAGCCAGGCAGCGCTGCGAGCTAGGGTTGCAAGATCATAATTCTAAATTCCCTGTATGTACGGTTTGCAACTTTTCAACACAATCATTGTAAAACAATAAATAATCAAACGGGTCATTTCAAGTGTGTAGCCGAGGGAGGGCCCTTTACTTTATCTAAGGCCTTGGCACAGGGCCATGGTGACCAGTGATCCAGGTTCTAATGAAACCTACTTCAGGCACCAGTCTCTCACAACGTTAACTCCTTGTTCTTATTGTACCGATTGTTTTTAATTTTTAATTTAATATGTACGTTTCGAATCCAAACCTTGTAATAAAGTTCTTTGTGCATAAAGTCAATAAAGTTATGGCTCAAAAATTCAGAAGCCATGCAAAAAAAAAGTGTTTCATGTGCGTTCCGAATCCGAAATAGAACTGAAATTCGAACACCAACAACATCTGAAAAATATTGAAAAAAACATTTCATTGTTGTTTAATGAAGGACACCATGGATTTTAGTCAGTACAAGTCTGAAAGTCCCTCCCGCCCTGCCCGGGGAGAGAGGATTAATTTGATGATTCACCACGTAAAAAAAAAAAGGTCGGTGTGACATGGTGTGACACTATCTGTTTTTATTGCAGCGTTTGTTTTTAGAAGTGTATCGTGTTTTGAACGCAACCTAGCTGTCATTCATTACTTTGCTGAAGCTCTGAAGCTATTCGTTTCGCAATCAATTAATTTAGAAAAAGGCGGGAAACTGTGAAAGTGAAAAGGCGCGTTTTTCTTTTTAGATTTTCCATTTTTTTATTTTCGCTCAAAATTTACATATTCTTTGTACATATTAGCGATTTAAGTTGTTCATAGTATAAATAGTGTATAGTACAAATCTTGAAATGGGGAAGAAGAGACGGAGGAAGGATGATTTGTCCATTGCAGACCCGCAGCAGCAGTCGCAATCAACAGAGTCATCCGACTCGGATTCAGCTGAGTCTATTTTGACTATTACTTCTCGTCACAAAAAGGACTTCAACAAAGATAAATACGCCATCTTTAGAGTAAAAGGCTACTCGCGTAAATATCCTGAGGATACACAGAAGTCGGAGCTTATTGTATTCCTTACTCACATGGAAGAAAATTTAATATTTAATGACAGGGATCGTTTAGCGTTATCCAAGGGTTTACGGGAGCATGGCGTTTCAGGCGTCATGCACCTACGTACCGTAAATAAATACAAAGTTGGCATTACATTCGATTTACCGAATAATGCCAACATGTTTTTACAGAATAAGAAATTATTAGACCAGCTAACATTAAAGGCATCCATACCGGCTGGGGATGCTAAAGTAACAGGAGTACTCACCTCGGTTCCTACAGAATTGTCAAATAAAGAAATATTTTCGTTGATTGGAAGTTCAAAAAACGTTATTGAAGTTAGGCGCTTCATGCGCAGGGTCAAAAATGATTCTAGCGTAGTTTTTGTCCCTACTCAGGCTGTGGCAATAACATTCGCATCCACTATTCTTCCTCAGTATATTTACTTAGATTCATGGCGTCATGAAGTAAGTAAATATATTCCACCGGTAAAACAATGTCTTAAGTGTATGCGGTATGGACATATTGCGAAATTTTGCCGTAATGCAGAGGTTTGTTCAATTTGCACACTTAATCACAATTTTAAGAGCTGCCAGATTAACCCAAAGGACGCTAAATGTGTGAATTGTAAAGGAAATCATATAGCTATCTCCTCATCTTGCCCAATCAAAAAACAAAAAATAGAAGAAAACAAAATTAAGTCTCGAAGTGCTACATATTCCGATCTTTTTGATACTAATGCATTCCCAGCTTTAGCCACTCGTACTTTAGATGTACAAGTTAACAATTTGATGAAATCCGATAAATTTTTAAGTACATTAGTAGAAACGATTATTAAAATAGTAAGTAATAAAGATGTTCCTATAAATTCATCATCAATTAAAGAGGCCTTAAAAACAACTTTATGTAATAAATTTTCGTCACCTTCCTGATGGATCTGTCAAATTTAAATATAATTCAATGGAATGCACAAAGTTTAAATAGCAATAAACAAATATTTACAAATTTCCTCTATACACAAAACATTCATATTGCAATCATTTCTGAAACATGGTTCAAACCTGAACAATCATTTAAAATAAAATATTACAATATTGAAAGAAATGATTGTGGTAATAAACACAATGGAGTTGCAATATTAATACACCAAAGTATTACCTATTCTAAAATAAAAACTTATTTCGACAATTCTTTACAAAACATTTGTATAAAAATTACAGTTAACAATAAAGAAATAAGCATAGTCAGTTTCTACAGTCCTTTAAACTGTAATCCACCTTTTAATAAAGATAAATTTGATTTGTTGGTAAAGTCTATTCCTAGTCCTTTTATATTTGCCGGGGACTTCAACGCCCATCACACTTCTTGGGGGTGTGTTTCCGACACTCCACGTGGTCGAGATATCTTAGAAATCATAGATGAAAATAATCTGGTTCTTCTTAACGACGGTCAAGTAACAACAGTTGGTTCTTTAACATGGCGTCCCAATGCACTGGACCTATCTTTGGTTTCGTCGTCATTGGCACTTAATTGTGAATGGTTTGTACATGATAGTCCACTTGGTAGTAGCTATCATATTCCTGTAATTATAAAGGTAACGATTAGCAACAACCAAAATAATTATCATTACAATTGCTTGAATGATAAACATTTGCCTATCTATCCAAATTATAAATGCGTGGATTGGCAAATGTATAGTAATTGTGTGGAAGAAAAGTTGATTGATTTTCAAATTGATAATACAAGACTTCTTGATTCATATTTCCGATTTTGTAATATTTTGCGCACAGCTGCTGCAAATACTCATAACAATAACCCGAATTATCATTCCAACACAAATATCACCAATCAGAATCACACATGCCATAGTAATAAGACAAAAACACCTTCCCTTCCTTGGTGGAATCAAAAATGTACAGAGGTTGTATTAAATTTCAAAAAAGCATATATTAATTTTAAAAATAACCCAACAGAGGAAACATATTTACAATTTAAAAGGCTTCGAGCAATTAAAAAACTAACCATTAAAACAGAAAGACAAAAAAGCTGGTTTTCTCTTTGTGAAACATTTAATAGATATACACCATTATCTGTCATATGGAATTTTATGCGTAAATATAATAAAACATATAATTATAGTCGACCAGAATCTGACGCTTGGGTTTTTGATTTTTTAAAGAAATACACACCAGACTTTGTATCACAACCATCAAATATTAATAATGATAATATTAATTCTAGCAATAGTTTCCTACTTAATCCTTTCACAATGAAGGAATTAATGTCTGCTATCTCCTCTCGAAGAGATACTGCTTATGGTCTCGATGGCATGCCATACATTTTAATAAAAAAATTAAGCGCTGAAAGTTTAAACACATTTTTAAAAATATTAAATCTATTGTGGGAAAATAATATTATACCTCAAGATTGGAAAGTGGATTGCATAGTACCTATTTTAAAACCTGACAAGCCCAAACTATGTCCTGATTCGTATCGTCCCATAGCACTTACTTCTTGTATTGGAAAATTATTTGAGCAACTGTTGAAACAACGTTTAGAGTTTTATGTTGAACAAAACAATATTTTACCTTCTAACCAATTTGGTTTTCGTAGGAATCGGTCTGCTAGGGAAAGTATTTGTCAATTACAACTTGATATACATAACTCCTTAATGGCTAACAAAAATTTTGTTGGAGTTTTCTTTGATGTTGCAGGAGCTTTTAATAGCGTGAATATAGATATTCTTTGTCAGGAATTATCACGAATAGGGATTCCTGTAAAAATGATAAATTGGATTCAAAGTTTTCTCAACAATAGAGAAGTATTTGTTAAATTCAATAGACATCTCTATGGTCCTAGATTATCGTCTAAAGGAGTTTGTCAAGGTGGTATTCTATCACCTTTATTATTTATATTATATATACGTACATTAAATATTATTTTAGGGCCTCAGGTAAAAAATTTACAATTTGCAGATGATTTGGTTGTTTATGCATCAGGGAATAATTTATCACATACAGTCCAAATAATAAATGATGCGTTGGTAAATCTCCATAAATATTTTTCTTATCTTGATCTGAATGTTAATCAGTCTAAGTCCAAAGTTGTTGTGTTTGGTAAACAATTTCTTAGCATGCACAATGTAAAATATAATAATTGTGCTTTACCCATTTCACATGAGGTTAAATTCCTGGGCGTTCTTTTTACATACAATTTAACTTGGAATAATTATATTAAACATATAATTAGTAAAGCAAATAAAGCATGTAATATATTGAAATCTCTGTCTGGAACATATTGGGGTGCAGACCCAAAAGTTTTATTGTTGTTGTACAAATCGTTAGTTCGTAGTCATTTCGAATATGGTTTTTATTGTTTCGCTGCAGATGTTAAAATTGTAAATAGTTTAGATGTTCTGCAAAATAAATGTTTGCGTGTTATAACTGGGGCATTCAGAAGCACTCCTGTAAATGCAATGCAGATTGATTGTAGTGTTCCACCATTATGCATACGATTCAAATATTTAAAAGAAAGATTTTTATTAAAACTCTATAGTGTTTCCAGCAATAGTCTTTTAACCAACTTACTACATTCCATTACTCCTTCTGTCTCTAAACCAATTTTCATGCTACAGGATCTTCAAAGTTTCATGAATTTTATTCAAAATTTAAATATCTATCAATCAAAATATATCCTGCCATGTTATGAAGGATCTTTCATTGCTAAATTTCCAGATATTAACATAATTCTAAAGAAAAAAAAGGACTTGCCCACAAAAGACGAAGTAAATGCATTATTGTCAGAGTGGTCAGATCATAAATTCATTTATACAGATGGTTCCAAAAATAATAATGCTGTGTCTTTTGCTATATATGAGCCCTCTTCAAATATAGGAATTGGTCGTAAAATTGACAAAAATTCTAGTATTTTTACTGCAGAAGCTGTAGCTATTTTGAGTGCTTTGAAACATATTGAAAACTGCAATTCAGGACATAATAAATGGATGGTAGTAAGTGATAGCATGAGCGTCCTAGAAAATTTGGCGAATAACAAATTACATGCTAACACTAATTACTTAGTTTATTTGATAAAAGAGCTATGGGTGAAATTGTATCAATCAAATATTGGAGTTGGTTTTGTGTGGGTGCCTTCGCACATTGGTGTTGTAGGGAATGAAAAGGCAGATTACTTGGCCAAAAAAGTTATCGATTTAGAAGAACTAATACCCAACCCTGACCCTGCTATGAATGTCTCCATACCATCTACAGATGCAGTTAGTCTTCTAAGACAGCGCATGTGTCAGGAGTGGGGAAGACATTCATATCAGTGTACTCAGGTCCAAAATAAGGGCACTTGGTTTAGTAGATTAGACATTCAAGTAAGCTCCGTACCTTGGTTTTGCAAGTCTAATAATTTCATAAATAGAAAATTTTATTCAATCATAAGTCGGATGCGTTTCGGTCATTGTCGTTTAAATTATCATCTTCATCGTCTTGGCATGGTCAATTCTCCTAATTGTGAATACTGTCAATCGCAAAAAGTTCAGTCATTACATCATATTTTTTTCGAGTGCTCGTCTTTCAACATTCAGCGCCTTGTGTTGTCCGATGAGCTTCTTAATATTTTCAACGAGCCTGGTGAAGTCCCGCAATGTATTCATGAGTTGCTCAGGAATGTTTCAACCTATGTATATTTGTATAAATTTATTGTAGAAACTGTTGTTGACATCTAGCGATAGTTTTATGAGCGTAAGTTTTTTTTGTATATATGTGTATTAATGTTTACTACCTTATTTATTTTAATATTAATTAATAATACACTTAGTTATAATCCATAGTGAAAAATGTAAATATAAATTACATGAGGAGATAGCTGTTAAAAATAAGAATATACCAGATACATTTGTGAAACTTGCAAGCATTGTTTGTTACACAGATACTTTGACAAATGACGTACGTTAAGTACTTGGATACGACTCGGATACAATTAAAAAATTATACATCCAAATGTATAAATTTCTTATAGATCCAACATATACTATAACGAAAGAAATAATACATTAATTATAAACGGAAGACATTTTTAGTTAAAAAAAAAAACAAATAATTCAAGAAACTACGGAAGACAAGGCGGTAAGGTCGAAAGACCATAGCCTGCCCAATGATGGGCGAATTAAAAAAAAAAAAAAAAAAATCAATTAATTTATATTAGTTATTTCTAAATAACATAAGTTCATGATAAAGCATCAGGATTTCAAGAATAAGTGTTTGAACAGAACGACGTGTTTTTCGCTAACACAAGAATTATTATTCCTTCAAATCATCCCAAACGATATGTCCAGTAGCGCAACAAGTGGTCGTTGTTGATAGTTATTGTGTACAAAAATGTAATCTTGCACTCAAATATCAAGCGGTAGTCGGTGTCATTCGGATGGTTTGGATCATTTCATGAAAACTGGTGAGCACTCTTTTATGACTGAAATGGAAAACATGAGCCATACAAGGTTGGCTTCTTTGACACAGTTCCAATATTGTTTAAACAGTCTGATAAAGTATTAAGAGTGACCACAATCTACACGAATCATGGATCATTATACTGTGTCATTGTTAATGTTCAATATTTACATAATGAGGAATCTTGTGTTGTTATAAAGTAGGCCTGATGTTTACATATCTGATAGAAAACATCCAAGAATCATAAATAAGTAGATCTTTTGAACAATGGACTAGCCATTGTTTTTGTAATTTAATGAAGTGAATTTTGTTCTCACATTTACAAGAAACAAGCACTTGAAAAACGAATAACTTAAGTTAATTATTACCATTTGCATAGTAATATTATTTATTCTTTGGTATTACTCATCTTTACAAAGTGGTTTCCCATCTATATATATATTTAAATATTTCAAAATAACCAGTGGATTTTGATGTGGTTGTTATTAATAGACAGTGTGGCTCAAGAAGACAGTTTTTTAGTACCTACAACACGTCTACTGACATTCCACATGTGAAAATTGGGTAGGGTCGCTAGTTTAAGATAATGTTGTAAAAGCCAATGCATAATGAATTTAGTACTTGCATTCCATCAAAATACTTTTATCGTTCATTATTCAAATTTTTTTTGGGAAAATATTCTGTTCCAGTTCAAATGTTATAACCCGTGATGTCCTCGGTTCACTGTGTGGTGGTGTGGGAGTGGCAGTGCAATGGACAGTGGCTGCCACACAATCCAGGTGTCACACGCACGCTGGAGCGAGCCCACGCTAAGAAGCTGACCAGAGTAGTGCTTGCAGATGCCGACCCCGCTCTGAGAGGTCACTATGTGAACCTCAGGACACTGACGCAGTGTTTAGATACTCCAGGTATGATGCAGTTCTGTTACTATACTTGTTCATTTTTAAAAGCCAGAATCACAACAGGTTTTTAATTGAGTGTCATTAAGATTCATTTCACCATAGAAAACTTATCTTTGAGTGTTGGAAATCTGCTGAATTATAAGTTAAATGTAGAAGGTAATTGATTTGATAAAAAAAATAAAAAATTCCAACACAGAATAAAACCATTCCAACAGAGAATAATGCAGCTTTTGTTTGAAATATTTGATAAGAATAGGTGCCAAGCCAAACTAAAACAAGATCAAACTCTTAACACCCATCTTTCTGCAAGTTAATGAAAAAATAGTGAAGTTTAGAAGTTTTTGTTAGATAAGGGCACAACTCATGTCAAGTAGTGAATTGATCAAGTTAATAAGAGATCAAAATTTGTTCATCTCCTAATTTGTGTATGTTTTGATATTGTTTGAGTAGAGGGCGGCAGTGTGGAGTGTCGCGTGCGGCGCGCGTGCTACAGCGTGACGTCACCGGCGGGACGCGGGGTGCGCTGGGAGTGGGCGCGCTTCGTGTCGCCGCCGCTCGGCGGGGAGCTCAACTATGAGCCACTGCCCATGGAGGTGAATTATCTACTCTGAGTGCAACTCCAATTGGAGTCGAGTTCATCTGCACTTGGTAATTAAAATGTTATTGTGTGATACAGGTTCAATGTCTGCTGGAAGAGTCGTGGTCTGGTGGTGGCGAGACAGTGTCGTTCGAGGGCTGGGTGGCGTCCGTGTCGCGTATGACGGCGCGGGGGGCGGGCGGCGGCGCGGGGGCGGTGGCGCTGCTGCGGCGCGCCCCGCACCCCCCCTACCCGCTGACGCGGCCCTCCCCGCCGCCCGCGCCGCTCCCTCTCGCCCCGCACTCCCTCCACCAGCACCCGCAGCACCCGCCGCCACCGCCAGAGAGGACGCCATTGGAAGGTGACTAATTATACTATATAAAGCTAGAATACCACTCACTCACTCACTCACTCACTCACTGATTGACATAATTGTTCTCCCAGATGGTGAAGGGGAAGGTGGGTATATTTTGACAGATTCGTAAACAAGTGACTCTCGTGAGTATGGGAAAAATCCCAAACCCCCCTTTTTCGCCCCCACTCTCCCCCCTCCCCATCGTATCTCGGAAACTAAGAGACTTATGTTTTATTTTTTTACGGATTCGTATAGAGAAGGCTCGGAAAAGTAAAACCCGTTTTTCAAAAATCCCCCCTCTTGCCCCCCTTCTTCCCCCTTTAGGCGGATCTCGGAAGTTGACAGACTTGCAACAATTTTTTTTTCAGATTCTTATCGAGGGGCCCAGAGTTGGTCAAACTCATTTTTCAAAACTCCCCCTTCTCCCCCTCTTCACCTCCCCCCCATCCTATCTCGAAAACTAAGAGTCTCGTGTTTTGTTTTTTTACGGATTCGTATAGAAGAGCCTCGGAAAAGTAAAAACCATCATTCAAAGTCCCCCCCCCCTTGCACCCCTTCTCCCCCTTTAGGCGGATCTTAGAAGAGACTTGGAACATTTTATTTTCATATTCATATCGAGGTGCCCAGAGTTGTTCAATATAATTTTTCAAAACACCCCCGCTCCGCCTCTTCACCCCTCCCTCCATCGTATCGGTAGCGGTTAAGCGAAGCGTAGCGTAGCGTAGGGATAAGGCCACGATAGCTTTTCGATGGTAGGGTAGGTCCTGAGTGGAGCGAACCTGCGAGACCGAGTGGAGCGAAGGGGGGAGGTGGCGAGCGAAGCGAGCCGGCGACCTCCGTAGCGTAACGAAGGTTGAGTGGGTGAAGCGTAACGCAAGGGTTACGATTAGTAGGACAAAAGTACCAAGCCTCCCTTTTATGGCCTCCCCCCCGCTCCCAATCGTATCTCAGAAGCAAATAGATCAGTGTTTTGTTTTTTTACGGATTCGTATACAGTAGGCTCGGGATAGTAAAAACCTTTTTTCAAAGCCCCCCCCCCCTTGCCCTCCTTCTCCCCCCTTTAGGCGTATCTCAGAAGAGACTTGAAACATTCTTTTTTCAGATTCATATCAAGGGACCCAGAGTATGACAAAATCATTTTTCAAAACTCACCACTCTCCCCCCTTTACCCCCCCCCCCCATCGTATCTCAGAAAAACTAGGTAGCGGTAAAGCGAAGCGTAGCGATAAGGCCACGATGGCTTTCCGGTGGTAGGTATGTTCCTGAGTGGAGCGAACCTGCGAGACCGAGTGGAGCGAAGGGGGGAGGTGGCGAGCGAAGCGAGCCGGCGACCTCCATAGCGCAACGAAGGTTGAGTGGGTGAAGCGTAACGCAAGGGTTACGACAGGCAAACTTACAATTTGTAACTCTCATGAGTAGGGCAAAAGTACCAAGACCCCTTTTTGCCCCCCCCCCCTCCCTTCCAATCGTATCTCAGAAACTAAGAGCCCCGTGTTCTGTTTTTTTACGGATTCGTATAGAGGAAGCTCGGAAAAGATAAAACCATTTTTTTCATAGTTCCCCCTCTTGACGCCCTTCTCCCCCCATTTAGGCGGATCTCGGAAGTTAACAGACTTGCAACATTTTTTTTTCTTATTCATATCAAGGTATCCAGAGTTGTTCAAAATCATTTTTCAAAACACCCCCCCCCCCCCTCCCCCTTTTCACCCCTCCCTCCATCGTATCTCGGAAAAACTAGGTAGCGGTAAAGCGAAGCGTAGGTATAAGTTCACGATAGCTTTTCGGTGGTAGGTATGGTCCTGAGTGGAGCGAACCTGCGAGACCGAGTGGAGCGAAGAGGGGAGGTGGCGAGCGAAGCGAGCCGGCGACCTCCGTAGCGTAACGAAGGTTGAGTTGGTGAAGCGTAACGCAAGGGTTACGACAAGCAAACTTACATCTTGTAACTCTCATGAGTAGGGCAAAAGTATTTAGCCTCCCCCTCCCCCCCCCCCCTCCCAATCGTATCACAGATACTAAGGGACCTGTTTTCTTTCGGATTCGTATAAAGGAGGTTCGGAAAAGTAAAAATCATTTTTTTGTGTTTTCATCATGGGTATCGTTTCCGTGGTTTTCGAGGGTGCTAAAACCGATGGCGAGGTCAAAATGACAATCTAAGATGGCGGCTGTAATAATTTTCGAATTGTTCATCATGGGAGTCGTTTTCATGGTTTTCGAGGGTGCTAAAGCCGATAGTGAGGTCAAAATCAAAATCCAACATGGCTGCTGCAAAAATTCTAAGTTTTCATCATGGATGTCGTTTTCATGGTTTTCGAGGGTGATAAAGCCGATAGTGAGGTCAAAATCAAAATCCAAGATGGCGACTGAAAAAAATTCAAAGTTCAGGCCGATAGTGAGGTCAAAATCAAAATCCAAGATGGCGGCTGCAATAATTTTCTAATTGTTAATCATGGGAGTCGTTTTCATAGTTTTCCAGGATGCTAAAGCCGATAGTCAGGTCAAAATCAAAATCCAAGATGGCTACTGCAAAAAATTCAAAGTTCATCATGGATGTCGTTTTCATGGTTTTCGAGGGTGCTAAAGCCGATAGTGAGGTCAAAATCAAAATCCAAGATGGCGGCTGCAAAAATTCTAAGTTTTCATCATGATTGTCGTTTTCATGGTTTTCGAGGGTGATAAAACCGGTAGTGAGGTCAAAATCAAAATCCAAGATGGCGGCTGCAAAAATTCTAAGTTTTCATCATGGATGTCGTTTTCATGGTTTTCGAGGGTGCTAAAGCCGATAGTGAGGTCAAAATCAAAATCCAAGATGGCGGCTGCAAAAATTCTAAGTTTTCATCATGGATGTCGTTTTCATGGTTTTCGAGGGTGATAAAACCGATAGTGAGGTCAAAATCAAAATCCAAGATGGCGGCTGCAAAAATTCTAAGTTTTCATCATGATTGTCGTTTTCATGGTTTTCGAGGGTGATAAAACCGATAGTGAGGTCAAAATCAAAATCCAAGATGGCGGCTGCAAAAATTCTAAGTTTTCATCATGGATGTCGTTTTCATGGTTTTCGAGGGTGCTAAAGCCGATAGTGAGGTCAAAATTAAATCCAAGAAGGCGACTGAAAAAAATTCAAAGTTCAGGCCGATAGTGAGGTCAAAATCAAAATCCAAGATGGCGGCTGCAATAATTTTCTAATTGTTAATCATGGGAGTCGTTTTCATAGTTTTCCAGGATGCTAAAGCCGATAGTCAGGTCAAAATCAAAATCCAAGATGGCTACTGCAAAAAATTCAAAGTTCATCATGGATGTCGTTTTCATGGTTTTCGAGGGTGCTAAAGCCGATAGTGAGGTCAAAATCAAAATCCAAGATGGCGGCTGCAAAAATTCTAAGTTTTCATCATGATTGTCGTTTTCATGGTTTTCGAGGGTGATAAAACCGGTAGTGAGGTCAAAATCAAAATCCAAGATGGCGGCTGCAAAAATTCTAAGTTTTCATCATGGATGTCGTTTTCATGGTTTTCGAGGGTGCTAAAGCCGATAGTGAGGTCAAAATCAAAATCCAAGATGGCGGCTGCAAAAATTCTAAGTTTTCATCATGGATGTCGTTTTCATGGTTTTCGAGGGTGATAAAACCGATAGTGAGGTCAAAATCAAAATCCAAGATGGCGGCTGCAAAAATTCTAAGTTTTCATCATGATTGTCGTTTTCATGGTTTTCGAGGGTGATAAAACCGATAGTGAGGTCAAAATCAAAATCCAAGATGGCGGCTGCAAAAATTCTAAGTTTTCATCATGGATGTCGTTTTCATGGTTTTCGAGGGTGCTAAAGCCGATAGTGAGGTCAAAATCAAAATCCAAGATGGCGGCTGCAAAAATTCTAAGTTTTCATCATGGATGTCGTTTTCATGGTTTTCGAGGGTGATAAAACCGATAGTGAGGTCAAAATCAAAATCCAAGATGGCGGCTGCAAAAATTCTAAGTTTTCATCATGGATGTCGTTTTCCTGGTTTTCGAGGGTGATAAAGCCGATAGTGAGGTCAAAATCAAAATCCAAGATGGCGACTGAAAAAAATTCAAAGTTCAGGCCGATAGTGAGGTCAAAATCAAAATCCAAGATGGCGGCTGCAATAATTTTCTAATTGTTAATCATGGGAGTCGTTTTCATAGTTTTCCAGGATGCCAAAGCCGATAGTCAGGTCAAAATCAAAATCCAAGATGGCGACTGCAAAAAATTCAAAGTTCATCATGGATGTCGTTTTCATGGTTTTCGAGGGTGCTGAAGCCGATAGTGAGGTCAAAATCAAAATCCAAGATGGCGGCTGCAAAAATTGAACGTTTTCATCATGGATGCCGTTTTCATGGTTTTCGAGGATGCTAAAGCCGATAGTGAGGTCAAAATCAAAATCCATGATGGCGGCTGCTATAATTTTCGAATTGTTCATCATGGGAGTCGTTTTCATGGTTTTCGAGGATGCTAAAGCCGATAGTGAGGTCGACATCAAAATCTAAATTCTAAGTTTTCATCATGGATTTATGATCGCCCCTCTCTTGACGACATTGTCATCATAGAAATAATAAAACAAAGCCACCGACTTCCGAAAGAAAAGTTATTTTGTAGGTTATTTTACCCTTTTTTGAGGTTGTTTTTGAAGGCGGTTAAATTTTTTTTGAAAAAAGTTTTTTTATTTTTATTATTAAACTAAAAATACAACTGAGTATTTTATTTTGTGAATATTTCAAGTGCCTACCTGTTGCCATTATTGATATCGAGCAAAAAAGGGCAAAAAAGTCCCGTTTGTTGTATGGGATAAAATAAATATTTATTTGGTATTGTTTTTAGTATTCGTTGTGATAGTGGCAACAGAAATATTTACTTACATAATCTAAGAATAGCTATCGCGGTTCTAGAGATACAGCCTGGTGACAGACAGACAGACGGACGGACAGAAGGATAGACAGCGAAGTCTTAGTAATAGGGTCCCGTTTTATCCTTTGGGTAAAAAAGACATTATTGTCGGAGCCATGATTTTCTGATATAGGCAGGCTATCGGAAGAATGGTTAGCTGACTTGCATTGCCGAATCATAGAAGAACGCCTACGTTTTATATCAAGTCTACAAAAACATAACTCTAATATTGCACTGAGGTCCGTTCCAATTCAAGAAGTTGAAATGAGCATTGAAGTCGCGCGTCAAAGTCGTCAGGATGGAAGGATTATTTGCCCAGTTCTTTTACGGGGAAATCATGAAAGGAAAAAAAAGTAGTAAGCACATTGGGCAACCCATCATTTTTCTTTACGTTTACCTGTAATCCCAAGTGGCATAAAATTCAACAATCCACTCGAAGCACCTATGTAAATCCTTATTATTATTATCAGCCTATTGCCGTCCACTGCTGAACGTAAGCGCCAACCATCCCGGTCCTGGGCAGCCCGCATCCATCCACTGCCAGCCACCTTCCTTAAATCATCGACCCATCTTGCAGCAGGGCGTCCTACACTACGTTTGCCCATTCGCGGTGTCCACTCTAGCACGTTTGCTCCACCTGCCGTCTGTCCGTCTACAAACGTGGCTGGCCCACTTCCACTTCAGCATTCTGATTCTAAGCGCAATGTCGATTACTTTGGTTCTCTGGCGAATGACTTCATTACGAATTTTATCCACCAGAGAAACCCCGAGCATTGCTCTCTCCATCACACGCTGAGCAACCTTTAATTTGTGGACCAGGCCGATGATAAGTGTCCACGTTTCGGCTCTGTAAGTCATTACGGGTAGGACACACTGGTTGTAAACCCTGGTTTTAAGGGATTGTGGGATCGATGATTCAAAGATATGACGCAGCTTCCCGAATGCCGCCCAACCCAAGCGTATTCTTCTGGCTGCCTCCTTCTCAAAGTTGTACACTTTGGCCTAGGTAAATGTATTCCTGCACAACCTCGAGGGCAGCACCATTCACTATTACAGGTCTCGGGGTGACATGACCATTAAACATGAGTTTGGTTTTGTCCAGATTCATTCCGAGACCCACACGCCTTGAAGAATCGTTCAAGCTGTTCAGCATTTCTTCCAGCTCCTGCAGAGACTCTGCTATGATGACAATGTCGTCCGCAAATCGGAGGTGTGAGATGTACTGACCGTTGATATTAAGACCCCGCCCTTTCCAATCAAGCGTCTTGAAAACGTCCTCCAACGCGTTTGTAAACAGTTTCGGAGAGATGATGTCTCCCTGTCTTACCCCTCTCCGCAGTTGGATTGGTTTTGTGCTCTGTACTTGGACTATCATTGTTGCGGCTTTATACGGACATCTCATCACCTCAACGTAGCGGCAGTCGATGAGGCATCTCTGCATGGACTCCAGAACAGCCCTGGTCTCGACGGTATCGAAAGCCTTTTCGTAGTCCACATACGCTAGGCACAGAGGCTGGTTATACTCCTCGGTCCTTTGAATCACTTGCCTAAGGGTGTGTATGTGGTCCACGGTGCTGTAGCCTTTTCGAAACCCGGCTTGCTCCGGTGGCTGAAAGTCATCGAATTTTTGGGAGAGACGATTTAAAATAACCCTCGAGAACAGCTTATAGATATGGCTTAGAAGTGAGATGGGTTGGTAGTTTTTAAGGACCGCTTTATCGCCCTTTTTGAAAAATAATACTACCACACTCCTATGCCATGCCTCAGGTGTTATGCCAGTGTGGATGACGGAATTAAAGAGCTTTACAAGCTCTGTCAAGATAGGTATTCCTCCTGCCTTGAGCAGCTCTATGGTTATTCCGTCATCCCCCGGAGCTTTGTTGTGGTGAAGCTGTCTCATAGCCATTCCAACCTCACCCATGTCAATGTCGGGAAGCTCGTCTGTGAGATGGCGTGTCAGTTTGGCCCGTTGGTCATCCGCGCCGTGGGCCTGAGGTGGGCAAGTTTTTTGAGCATATAAGTAGAACCGTAGTCTCCGTAGAACTTTTCGACTTCAGCGAGAATCTCTGGCTTTGAGGTGACGGTGGTGCCCTGTGACGTTCTGAGCTTTGTCAGGTGACAGCGGGAGGTATTGGGCTTGGCAAATACCATCGA
Source organism: Agrotis ipsilon (assembly GCA_028554685.1). Taxonomy (NCBI): domain Eukaryota; kingdom Metazoa; phylum Arthropoda; class Insecta; order Lepidoptera; family Noctuidae; genus Agrotis; species Agrotis ipsilon. The sequence continues at coordinate 17,246,512 of CM052969.1, read as the reverse complement.
GCCTTTATTCCGAGCTATAGCTTGCTCTATAATTCGGGTATTTGCACTCCGAGTATCGCGTCTGATCTGCTTCTTGACCTCCCTGTTAAGTACCTGACATTTGTGAGTTCTCGTCGTTTCCTCATCAGTTCCAGAGTCTCGCTGGTAAGTACCGACTTACGTCCATTTCTGATCGGTCGAAAATGTTTACAGCCCACCTCGCGGACGACACGCAGCAGGCCTTCGGTGACGTCGTTTATGTCCTCCGTGGTTTCCAACATGGCGAATCGATTTCGTAGTTCCAACTGGAAACTTTCGCAACCAGCCTCAATCTGGGCAGCGTTGGTCTGATAGTCGACTTCGTCATGCGCTCTCTTTCGGCTTTAACATTTATATTCAGAGTGCCTCTGACCAGTCGGTGATCGCTTCCGGTATTAACCCTGTTGATCACAGAGACATCTCTCAATATACGACGCTTGTTAGACATAACGAAGTCGATCTCATTCTTTGTCACGTTATCAGGGCTTTGCCAGGTCCACTTCCTTTGAGGCTTCTTCTGGAAAAAAGAATTCATCAGAAAAAGCTCCTGAGCCTCGAGGAATATTACCAGCATACGCTCCCGGTGATTTCTGCGCCCATAGCCGAATGGACTTACTCTCGACTCACCACTCTCTTGTACTCCCACTTTTGCGTTGAAGTCACCCATAACAACAGTGTAGAACGTTTTGGTACGAGACATAGCTTTTACTATGTCTTCGTACATGGCCTCGACTTCATCGTCAGTGTATGCAGAAGTAGGGGCATACACTTGTATGATTTTTAATGAGTATCTTTCTGATACTTTCAGTACAAGGTATGCCACCCTTGCTGACATACTGCCACATTCCACAATGCTGCTTCTGGATTTATGGACCATAAATCCGACGCCACCTTGGGATGGTTGGTGTCCTTCCCGGAAGTAGAGCAAGTGGCCACTATCGAGGGTTATCGTCTCCTCCCCCTGTCTTCGGATCTCCGATAGTCCCACGATGTGCCAGTTAATATGACTTAGCTCTACCTCCAATTCGGTAACGTGCTCGTCCAACCGCAGAGAGCGTCCGTTGTACGCCGCCAGGTAAAAATTGCGTTTATGGTACCCTGCCGTCGCCCGGGGATTCTTAGCACCCCCCGCCGCACCGTTACCGTGGCCGGTACCATGGCCAGGAATAGTGCAGCTACCGGGAACTGGGGGCCTTGTATTATTGCACTTCATTTTTGGGGGGAATTTGCCGTAGTCACCACGCTTGGCAGGCGGATTGGCGACCGCAGATGCTGAAATACTTTTGCTGATGTTGCTGCTGCCCACCATCAGGTTAAGCATTTTTGGGGCATTTCAGCAGACGACATGGTTATACCGCCATGTACCGGTTGCCAGAGCTATGGTATGTGAGACAGCTGGTGCGACCTCAAATTCTAGCTAATATCCATTTGTCGCCTCCTACGACACCCACAGGAGGAGATGGGGTGGCCTATTCTACCGCCGGGAACCACACGGGAAACCCGGAACTACACGGGGAACCAACGGGGAATGTAAATCCTTCTGTGTGTGCTAGATTTTTTAATTTAAAGCTAGCAGAATTATTAAGAGATATCCGAGGTGGCCCAGTCTTGTAGAGAGCAGTGGTGGCCCAGTGGTATCGGCCGCGACTTACGAACCCAGCCTGGCGCATTACTTTGTGTAATTTCTTTCATCACCACTGCTCTCAAAACGGTGAAGGAAAACATCGTGAGGAAACCGGCATGTCCTAGAACCATCAAATTCGAAGACATATGACATCTGCCAACCCGCACTAGGCCCGCGTGGTGGATTATGGCCCACTCCCTCTCACAAGAGAGGAGGCCTGTGTCCCAGCAGTGGGAACGTTATAGGCTGATGATGATGATGATCCGAGGTGGTAATTGGTTTGGCAAATGTATTTATCTGATGCACGTAATAGAAAACAAGGAGGGTGTTTAACCAGTGTGTGATGTCAGTGATTACATATGGCTCTGAAACGTGGTCTTTAACTGCTGGCCTTTTAGAGACTAAAAGTCACTTAACGAGCAATGGGAAGAGCTATGCTCGGAGTTTCTTTGCAGGATAAAATCCGGAACACGGATATTCGGCGAAGAACCAGAGTCACCGTTATAGCTCTTAAAATTTGCAAGTTCAAGTTGCAATGGGCAGGCCACATCGCTCGTAGAACTGACAACCGATGGGGAAGAAAAGTTTTCGAGTGGCGACCACGGACCGGAAGACGCAGCGTAGGTAGGCCTCCCACTAGGTGGACCGACGACATCGTGAGAGTCGCGGGCAACCGATAGATGCAAATGACGAATTGTCGTTCGGCGTGGCGGTCTAAGGGGGAGGCCTATGTTCGGCAGTGGACGTCTTCCGGCTAATGATGATGATGACGTAATAGAATTTCAAAAGCGAGGTTTACCACACGCTCACATTTGTTTTAGGGTTGAAGTCCGTCAGTCAGATGGCGGGCCTGTCCAAAATACAGATATTGATAAATTTGTTAGAGCAGACATTCCTGATGCATCAGAGGCAGAGGGAAGATTACGAAAAGCTGTTCTGAATCACATAATTCACGGTCCTTGCGGTCCCTCGCACAGAACTAATTTACCTTGTTGGGATAGTGAGAAAAGTTAATGTTCAATTTTTTTTCCAAAACGTGAGGTAGCCACCACTTTTTCTGATTAAAAAGGATTTATTAACTTGTGTAGAGACAGTAAAAACGAAGCTATTATAAAATATTGCGGTAACGATGTAATTGTAAATGATACTTGGGTAGTTCCTTATAAAGCAAGTCTTCTTTTAAAATACGATGCTCATATCAACTTGGGAATCTCCTCGCAACGCACGGTCGTTAAGTATTTGTTTAAATATTATGATGACTAAGGGTCCTGACGAATCGCGCGTAGCTGTCGTACCGGAAGAACATGAAAATAACGAAATTCGATGAAGTATTCGATGTGACTGCGCGCGAACCCAACGTCAAACAGCTGTCAGGGTATTTAGAAAATAAAAAATACGTTTATTTAAAACCAGGCACTGAAGTAGAAGCCGCGCTACAAGCTGGTTCGGACCTCATTATCTATTTTAACCACCCATAAGAGACGAATTTGACTCATTGACTTATGTACTTGGACTTTTACGAACAGTAAGTACATTGTTTATAAACAAAAGATACCGAAATTTTTGAAACATCAAATCATAAGTTTATTACTAAAAGACAAAAATAACCTACAAAATAACTTTTCTTTCGGAAGTCGGTGGCTTTGTTTTATTATTTCGATGTCTTTTTGCCACCGACTTCCGAAAGAAAAGTTATTTTGTAGGTTATTTTACCCTTTTTTGTGGTTGTTTTTGAAGGCGGGTTAAATTTTTTTTGAAAAAAGTTTTTTATTTTACTCTTTTTAGTTTTAATATTCAACCCAAATTCTTGGCAAATACATCATTTTCTTACATGTGCACTAGAATTTTGTAATCCGTAGCACCGGTATTAACATCGCCCATGTTGTGTACATAAAAGAAAGTTCCAATAAAATTCCCTATCTCAAAAAATGCTAAACAGAGTTCGATGAAACTTACAGTATTCCCTAAGGTGAACGATCCTTAATACAACAAAAAAAACAATTTTCAAAATCGGTCCACAATTGGCGAAGTAATCGCGTAACAAACACGCAAAAAGTAAAGATCATCATGTCATCCAAGTAGGCAAAATTAATAAAAATGCTCACAAAATAAAAAGTACTGAACCAAATTTGATGATTTTTTTTTATGGGACCACACTGCAAGTATCCTGCATCGAACAAAAAAAAAATCACACTAATCGGACTAGAAACCTCGGAGTAATCGATGTCCATACATAAAAAAAAAAAAAAAAAAAAAACATTCCGTCCGAATTGAGAACCTCCTCCTTTTTTTGAAGTCGGTTAAAAAGGGTGAGCTTGTCGCGCGTCTATTTTGGGTCGCACCTAACAGAGGCGAACAGTTTTATCTTAGAACTCTATTTAAAAAAATCTCGTGTCGTAGTTACACCGATCTTACATCTTTTAGTGGTCCCGATTGTAAATTGTCCAAAACACGACCCCGCGAGCTGCTTGCAGCTCGCGCAACGCCCAAATACTAGTTATTTATTATATTATTCTTTTTCATAGTCACTACCTCTACTGCTTAAATCGATCTGTCGTTGATGGACAACTCAATTCACTTGAATATTAATAAGACCAATGTCTTGGCTTCGAAATACAGACCTTATTCTTTAAAGCATAATCTAAATCTAATTTTGTCCAAGTTTTTGGACCGATTTATTCAAAAATACAGACAAAATGTATTAATTGTGATGATTAACTGCTATCATTTACAGTTCATAAGTCCAAACCTTAACATAATCCACAGGTCGTCGCCCGCGCATCCCGCAGCAGCACACAGGCTCTAGCGTGCACTCCGTACAGTCTGTACAGTCAGTGCAATCAGTACAGTCCATGCACTCGAGTCAGTCAGTGCAGTCCAACGCCACAATACCACGGCAAGGTGCCCCGCAGCGCGTCGCCACGAGATCGAGATCGGAAACCGGGCCTCGCCAGGCAGATACTGCATAACTTGAATATATTTAGTAAGATTTTCAACCTCATAATTTAATTTTCTATATCATGTGGCTTGTCGAAACTGAAGTCTGTCTTAAATAGTGAATCCAAAGATAATAATGTTATCCACTCGTATCAGGTCACAATAACAAGCAAACCGCGGCCGTGGTGGAAAGCAACAAGCTCAAGGAAGAACTAGCTGAAGAGCAGCGACAAACTGACACAGAGTGTAGCAGCACGCGCTCGGGCCGGCGACACAGTGTGGACACGGTGTCCACGTACCTCAGCCACGAGAGTAAGGAGAGCTTGCAGGTGAGAAAACTGCACACTTTACAGCAACTGTTTAAAACTATGGAGACGCTAAACAAAAATTTGTTGCTCTTCAAAATCCAGGAAACAATACCCATGATGAAAATTTTTAAAATTATAGCAACCGCCATCTTGGATATTTATTTTTTGCCTCTCTATTTTAGCACCCTTGAAAACCATGGAAACGACAGCCATGATGAGAAATTCCATAATTATGGCAGCCGCCATCTTGAATTTTAATTTTGGTCTCATTTTCAATATTGGCACACTTGAAAACCATGGAAACGAGACCCATGATGAGAAATTCGAAAATTATAGCAGCCGCCATCTTGTATTTTAATTTTGATCTCATTTTCAATTTAAGCACACTTTAAAAACCATGGAAACGACACCCATGATGAGAAATTCGAAAATTATAGCAGCCTCCATCTTGTATTTTTAATTTGATCTCATTTTCAATTTTAGCACCCTTGAAAACCATGGAAACCACACCCATGATGAGAAATTCCATAATAATGGCAACCGCCATCTTGAATTTTAATTTTGGTCTCGTTTTCAATTTTGCCACACTTGAAAATCATGGAAACGACACCCATGATGAGAAATTAGAATATTATAGCAGCCGCCATCTTGTATTTTTAATTTGACCTCACTTTCAATTTTAGCACACTTGAAAACCATGGAAACGACACCCATGATGAGAAATTCGAAAATTATAGCAGCCGCTATCTTGTATTTTTATTTCGACCTCACTTTCAATTTTAGCACCCTTGAAAACCATGGAAACGACACCCATGATGAGAAATTCGAAAATTATAGCAGCCGCCATCTTGTATTTTTAATTTGACCTCACTTTCAATTTTAGCACCCTTGAAAACCATGGAAACCACACCCATGATGAGAAATTCCATAATAATGGCAGCCGCCATCTTGAATTTTAATTTTGATCTCATTTTCAATTTTAGCACACTTTAAAACTATGGCAACGACATCTAAGAAGAATAAATAAAAAGATACCCCAACCGCCATCTTGGACTTTTATTTTGACCTCACATTCAATTTTAGCATCCTTGAAAACAATGGTTCGTTTTCAAGGTTTTTCACCCATGGATGAAAATGTTTAGTCTTGAATGTTAATTTCGCTAGGCCCCACAATAGGACGTGAGTATTGTCATTACCCAGGTGCAAATTCGTACGCTTACAAATTGATGTGCAATAAATGTGTGTGCAGCAAGCGTCGGTGGGCGAGCTGCTGAACTGCAGCGGTAGCAGCGACGATGTGTTCGACGCGCCCTCGCCCGCTCCCGCGCCCGCGCCCGCTCCGCAGGACTCCAATACCGACATGCCCACCTCTGACGGAAGTATTGTGGGTAAGTACACTTGTCTACATCTTCAGGATCAACGTAGTCGGTCTGTAACTAAAATCTATACGGTAGTTTAAGTTTGCATTCCAGCTGCTAAAGATTTTGTAAATGCCCCCCAGGCGTAGACGAGGCGTCGTCCCAGGTGTGCGTGTGGGTGCGCGCCGTGTCGTGTCCGCAGTGGGGCGCGCTGTGCCCCGCCTGCCTGGCCGCGCTGGACGCGTGCGCGGCGCCCGCCGTGGCGCTGACCGGCTGCCAGCACATGCTGCACCTGCACTGCCTCAACCGGCAGCTCGAGAGACTGCGCGCCAGCCAGGTGACATACCACTAGTGAAGCACGACACGTGCGCGGCGCCCGCCGTGGCGCTGACCGGCTGCCAGCACATGCTGCACCTGCACTGCCTCAACCGGCAGCTCGAGAGACTGCGCGCCAGCCAGGTGACATACCACTAGTGAAGCACGACACGTGCGCGGCGCCCGCCGTGCGCTGACCGCTGCCAGCACATGCTGCACCTGCACTGCCTCAACCGGCAGCTCGAGAGACTGGCGCGCCAGCCAGGTGACATACCACTAGTGAAGCACGACACGTGCGCGGCGCCCCGCCGTGGCGCTGACCGGCTGCAGCACATGCTGCACCTGCACTGCCTCAACCGGCAGCTCGAGAGACTGCGCGCCAGCCAGGTGACATACCACTAGTGAAGCACGACACGTGCGCGGCGCCCGCCGTGGCGCTGACCGGCTGCCAGCACATGCTGCACCTGCACTGCCTCAACCGGCAGCTCGAGAGACTGCGCGCCAGCCAGGTGACATACCACTAGTGAAGCACGACACGTGCGCGGCGCCCGCCGTGGCGCTGACCGGCTGCCAGCACATGCTGCACCTGCACTGCCTCAACCGGCAGCTCGAGAGACTGCGCGCCAGCCAGGTGACATACCACTAGTGAAGCACGACACGTGCGCGGCGCCCGCCGTGGCGCTGACCGGCTGCCAGCACATGCTGCACCTGCACTGCCTCAACCGGCAGCTCGAGAGACTGCGCGCCAGCCAGGTGACATACCACTAGTGAAGCACGACACGTGCGCGGCGCCCGCCGTGGCGCTGACCGGCTGCCAGCACATGCTGCACCTGCACTGCCTCAACCGGCAGCTCGAGAGACTGCGCGCCAGCCAGGTGACATACCACTAGTGAAGCACGACACGTGCGCGGCGCCCGCCGTGGCGCTGACCGGCTGCCAGCACATGCTGCACCTGCACTGCCTCAACCGGCAGCTCGAGAGACTGCGCGCCAGCCAGGTGACATACCACTAGTGAAGCACGACACGTGCGCGGCGCCCGCCGTGGCGCTGACCGGCTGCCAGCACATGCTGCACCTGCACTGCCTCAACCGGCAGCTCGAGAGACTGCGCGCCAGCCAGGTGACATACCACTAGTGAAGCACGACACGTGCGCGGCGCCCGCCGTGGCGCTGACCGGCTGCCAGCACATGCTGCACCTGCACTGCCTCAACCGGCAGCTCGAGAGACTGCGCGCCAGCCAGGTGACATACCACTAGTGAAGCACGACACGTGCGCGGCGCCCGCCGTGGCGCTGACCGGCTGCCAGCACATGCTGCACCTGCACTGCCTCAACAGGCATTCTCGAGAGCTGCTCGCCAGCCCGGTGACATACCACGAGTTGAACACGAACTGCGCGGCGGCCCCGCCTTTGGCGCTTACCGGCTGCCAGCACATGCGCACCTGCACTGCCTCACCGCAGCTCGAGAGACTGCGGCGCCACCAGGTGACATACCACTAGTGAATCACGGACACGTTCGCGTGCGCCCGCCGGTTGCGCTGACCGGCTGGCCAGCCATGCTGCACCGTGCCGTGTCTCAAACCGGCAGCTCGAGAGACTGCGCGCCATCCAGGTGGCATACGCACTAGTGAAGCACGACAACCGCAGCTCGAGAGACGGCGCGCCAGCCAGTGACTACCACTAGTGAAGCACGACACGTGCGCGGCGCCCGCCGTGTCGCTGACGCGGCCCTGCCATCACAGGCTGCAACCTGCACTGCCTCAAACCGCAGCTCGAGAGACTGCCGCAAGCCAGGTGAACATACCACTAGTGAAGGCACGACACGGGCGCGGCGCCCGCCGTGGCGCTGACCGGCTGCCAGCACATGCTGCACCTGCACTGCCTCAACCGGCAGCTCGAGAGACTGCGCGCCAGCCAGGTGACATACCACTAGTGAAGCACGACACGTGCGCGGCGCCCGCCGTGGCGCTGACCGGCTGCCAGCACATGCTGCACCTGCACTGCCTCAACCGGCAGCTCGAGAGACTGCGCGCCAGCCAGGTGACATACCACTAGTGAAGCACGACACGTGCGCGGCGCCCGCCGTGGCGCTGACCGGCTGCCAGCACATGCTGCACCTGCACTGCCTCAACCGGCAGCTCGAGAGACTGCGCGCCAGCCAGGTGACATACCACTAGTGAAGCACGACACGTGCGCGGCGCCCGCCGTGGCGCTGACCGGCTGCCAGCACATGCTGCACCTGCACTGCCTCAACCGGCAGCTCGAGAGACTGCGCGCCAGCCAGGTGACATACCACTAGTGAAGCACGACACGTGCGCGGCGCCCGCCGTGGCGCTGACCGGCTGCCAGCACATGCTGCACCTGCACTGCCTCAACCGGAGCTCGAGAGACTGCGCGCCAGCCAGGTGACATACCACTAGTGAAGCACGACACGTGCGCGGCGCCCGCCGTGGCGCTGACCGGCTGCCAGCACATGGCTGCACCTGCACTGACTCAACCGGCAGCTCGAGAGACTGCGCGCCAGCCAGGTGAACATACCACTAGTGTTTGAAGCACGACACGAAAGGCCTTTCGTAACTAAAATGTGGGCGCGGTTTTTGTTAGAGCGGATCGTACACGACAGTTGCAGTAGTGCTGAAATCTGACAGCTGCCATCGACCGCTACTGTGAGTACGTGACAGGGATCTTGCTGCGTCGCACAGCCCTCATCGCTTAGATCAAAGTTGTGAACGGTTATTGAAACTTTTCATGAGATTCTCGACACCTTAGTTAGTGAGGATTTCTATGTAATGTTTTTATGACTTTTCGTCTATTGAAAACATTGTGTACGTCCTCTTAGTTGCATTATCGTGTGTGCAGGAGCCGCTGTACATCGAGTGCCTGGTGTGCGGGCGCACGTACGGCCGCTCGCCGGCGCCGGTGGCGGCCGGGTCCCAGCCGCGCGGCAGCATGGCGTGGGCGCTGCAGCCGGTGGCGCTGCCGCAGCACCCGCACTGCACCTCCTCCATACTCGTCACCTATAAGTATGTTTTTCCCAAGAGATGCTACTCTACCTATACATAGCGTTGTTTCTGTGGGCTTACTCTTTTTATTGATTGTCTGTCCCGAACAGCTTCCAGTCGGGGCGGCAGGGTCCCATGCACCCGGTGCCGGGCGCGCCGTACTACGCGGTGGGCTTCCCGCGACACACGCTGCTGCCAGACACACAGCTCGGACGACAGGTAACGTACCTCCCAGCGTGCAGGAGAGGCGGCGGGCCCCCTAATATAATTCACGATGCAGCGTGCACAGCATGCAGGCCTCGTTCGCTATCTCACCCTCGGCGTGTGCAGGTGCTGTCGGCGCTGCGCGTGGCGTGGGAGCGCGGCGTGCTGTTCACGGTGATGGCCAGCGTCACGACCGGGCGCGAGCACGTGGTGGCCTGGCGCGTGCCGGCGCCGCCGCCGCCCCGCGCAGTAGCGGCCCGCGCCCGGCGGGACCCGGCGCCGCGCCCGCGCACCCGAGCGACTGCTGCGACACTCGCTGGCCAGGCTGCAGGCGCTGCTGCCGCAGCCGCCGCCGCTGCACGACTGACACGTGAGTGACGTCACAGCACGTGTGGCCTGGCGCGTGCCGGCGCCGCCCGCCTGCCCCGCGCAGTACGCCGCGCCCGCGCACCCCGAGCGACTGCTGCGACACTCGCTGGCCAGGCTGCAGGCGCTGCTGCCGCAGCCGCCGCCGCTGCACGACTGACACGTGAGTGACGTCACAGCACGTGTGGCCTGGCGCGTGCCGGCGCCGCCCGCCTGCCCCGCGCAGTACGCCGCGCCCGCGCACCCCGAGCGACTGCTGCGACACTCGCTGGCCAGGCTGCAGGCGCTGCTGCCGCAGCCGCCGCCGCTGCACGACTGACACGTGAGTGACGTCACAGCACGTGTGGCCTGGCGCGTGCCGGCGCCGCCCGCCTGCCCCGCGCAGTACGCCGCGCCCGCGCACCCCGAGCGACTGCTGCGACACTCGCTGGCCAGGCTGCAGGCGCTGCTGCCGCAGCCGCCGCCGCTGCACGACTGACACGTGAGTGACGTCACAGCACGTGTGGCCTGGCGCGTGCCGGCGCCGCCCGCCTGCCCCGCGCAGTACGCCGCGCCCGCGCACCCCGAGCGACTGCTGCGACACTCGCTGGCCAGGCTGCAGGCGCTGCTGCCGCAGCCGCCGCCGCTGCACGACTGACACGTGAGTGACGTCACAGCACGTGTGGCCTGGCGCGTGCCGGCGCCGCCCGCCTGCCCCGCGCAGTACGCCGCGCCCGCGCACCCCGAGCGACTGCTGCGACACTCGCTGGCCAGGCTGCAGGCGCTGCTGCCGCAGCCGCCGCCTCTGCACGATTGACACCACGTGAGTGACGTCACGAGCTCGTGGTGGCCTGGCGCCTGCGCGTCGGTGTTTCCTGAGAGCAACTTGAAATTCCACTCGCCATCCTGAGCGCAGCGAGGGATTCCGTACAATTTTTATTATCACCCTCATGCTGCGGCATTTTATTTCATCCGGCGCGGCGTGCGTTTTTCCTGAGCGCAACTTGAAATTCCACTCTCGATCCTGAGCGCAGCGAGGGATTCTGCACAAAAAAAATTATCACCCTCAAATGAAAAAACTAGCAACTGCAACGTATATAAACAAAAACATAACATTTATTAAACACATAAAATACAAAACACTTAAATAGAAATTATAATTAAATTTAAAAAAAAAAGTTAATTTGAGTTCGTAAACGAAGAATGCATTTTACGCGTTTTTTATCTTAACTTTTTTATTTTATTTGTTTCATGTGCGGTTTCCAGCCACTCGCTTATTCAATACAATGTTCCCGTGCGATCCGAAATAGAATTATAACTAATTATGGACAATAACTACATTCCAAATTCAATTCACTTTTAATCGCTAGGAATTAATTAGCTGTCTATGTATCTGTTCACGAATCATTATGTAACTCTTTTTGAATAGATGTGACAAAAAATATTCCATGATATGATAGATTACATCAAATATGTATGAAATAGTATTGTTAACACAAACACTGCTTCGGTAAATCTGCATTTATGTGAATAATAATAACAACAATGAATGAAGGAATTTGAAGAACATAATTAAGAACTCGAATCTTTTTTACCCGATTGCTATTAATAATGTAACTTGCATTGGTATACCCGAGGAGGAGGATCTCGTGGCTCAATAATTACAGCCGCACAGGCCGATCTTCCGTGTTAAGCCGCGCTTGCCTAGGTTGGTCTGTGGATGGGTGACCATCTGTCATAGCGAGTTTCCTCCGTGCCTCGGAAAGCACGTAAAGCCGTTGGTCCCGGCTGTCATTTGTAGATCTTTGACAGTCGTTACTGTTAGTCAGAAGCTCTGCTCTGAAAGTCTGACAACCAGTCTTACCATGGGGTATGGTATTACCCAGTTACTGGGTTGTGGAGGCAGTCGCTCCATGTAAAATACTTATATCCAGCTGAATCTGGTTCGACTGGAAGCCGACCCCAATATAGGTGGGAAAAGGCTAGGCAGATGATGATGCATTGGTATACCCGAAATACCTAAATTTGTATTTAGTACATTATAGGGAATTGACACTGCTTAAAAGCCATGACAATATTTAGCAGTATATTAAGTAGATGTAATTTTATAAAAGACATTTTTATACATTCGATATACATATACATTTTCGTATCCCCGATTTTGGGTTTTGTAAAATAAATATAACTCGTCTTCCAAATGACGCAATAAGACGCAACGAGTCTTCCTTTTACATGTTATATATATTGGTAGCTGTATTATACATAAGAGACTGAAATATAATCGTTATGTTACAATAATGTTATTAATTCTATGTTAAAGCCGTTTAGTTTTATATGGTCACGAATATAAGAATCTGTTTTATTAAACCATGTATTTAAAAGACCAGATATAGGATTTTTATAAATGATAAAGAAAGAAAGTTATGTGTTATGACAATTTGTTTACAAGTAATGATATAATTGACTATTCGTAACTATATCAAACTAATATAAATACAATCAGTATTTCGCTGTATTTGTTTAATTAAGTTTTAGTCTTGCCAGTAAGAGGGATATGAAACCAGTAGAGCCGCGCGTGACGCGATGGCGCTAGCGTCGACACGATTATTAGGACATGGCTGTACCATACGCTTAAAGACTTCTTTCTTAATTCAAATTGAAGTTTAGTTTTTCAAAATGACTCTTGATTGGTTATTAAGAATTCATAAGCATGTACACACTTAAAAAAATACCTCTTCGTGGGTACGATTAACAACATTAAAACATCAAGACCCGAAACAACTACATGCAGGTCATACAAATATTTGTGCCGTGCGGGAATTGAATCCGCACACGCTGCGCATGAGTCGATCACTGAACCGCTGCGCTAGCCAAACCGTCACATTATAATGAAAATTCAAACAAAAACACGAAATAATCGATGTCCTAATATTCGTAATATTTATTATATCGTTATGTAAAGTTTGCTCAACATGACAACGTAATGTAGTTAGCTAAATGTACCCGTAAGGACCTCCCGCGACACTAGCGCCATCCTAGAACACGACGCTCAAATTTCTCTGTGCCTTAATAAGTTAGACTTGGAAATAAGACACACTTTATAACATAGTGGCTTTAGATATGTCGCTCATTATTTATGTTGAGTACTGAGTGTTTTTCAACTGAACCGGCTACCACATGGACAATTTAAAATTACGTAGCTACCGAAATTCAGACGTCATATGTATCGACATTTTATCGTTTACTAGCTGACCCGGTAAACTTCGTACCGCCTCAGAATAACCTTTTAAACCTTCCCTGGACTTCCATAAATAATTCAACATCAAAATTAGTCAAATCGGTGTAGCTGTTTTCGAGTTGTAGCGAGACTAACGAACAGCAATTGATTTTCAAATGTAAGATTCATGTCGATACCTTACGATTGCTTTGGATTGTTAATTTTAGACCTATTTTTTTTTTTTACGTGGTAAAATCATCAAATGAGACCTCCCACCCCGGGCAGGGCGAGAGGTACTGTCAGACTTGTACTGACTAAAATCCACGGTGTCCTTCAATAGCTCTTTATGTTCCGGGGTCACGGTGATGGTATAAGACCCGCGACCCCGGCAGGCTTTAGCCCTCTGAGAGGGGGCCTCGTCATTATGCTGACGCTCTTTGAGGCGCGCGTGGAACACGACGCGCCGTCAAACCCGGGCATGGTCCATGGTCGGGCAGCGAGTTGCCCTTTACTCGCCGCGCGCATGCCCGCGCCTACGGTGGCCGGAGATCGTCTTGCGACGTCCGACGCCGTGGACGTCCACCACCGCGGGACTAATTTTAGACCTTGTGTTGGAGATGATATAAGCTGTTTTATTAAAAAAATGTTGGTTCGGAATTTTGAAAACTTAGAAAATACTGGTTCAATCACAGTAACAATAAAGTATATTTTATTAACACCCTGTGCAGCCAATTAAACGTAAAGTGAGTCTTATTTCAATTATAAATGAATATTTTTCTCGAATATACCTAAATAATAATTATAAATATTAGAAAATAAGTAACGTTTGCCATCGCACGTCTTCCGATGAAATAATCTTCCAGTAAGCTTTATTGTTATAATGTTATATATATTTAAGACATCAGCTATTATTTACAAATATTATTTTAAGAATTAATTATAATTAACTTGTAAAGAAAGCCTATTAATTGTAAGGCTAAGAAATGAAGAGAAAATTAATGGTTTTTATTTTTGTAATTCAGTTTTAGGCAGCTTATTTATACATTCTTGTTTTATTTTTGGAAGCAGACTTTTAAGACGGTACACATCACGAGCATTTGTTTTCCGAAAGTTAGTTGCATGATGATGAGGATGTTTTTGTAACGCGACGATCGAAAATTTATTTATTTAATCGAAACATTCGTTCGTTTGCACTGTTCACTGTTCACTGTTCTTAAATTAGTTTTCTTGTGTCCGAATTAAAGATTTCTTCAAAAACTGATCGTTTTCGCAGCTAATGGCGGAGAGATAAGTTCAGTCATGTTTAGATTAACGTATTACTCGAACTTATAAATTACAAAAAAACAAATGCAAATGACGAGCATTTGCATTTGTTTTTTTGTAATTTTACCTATTGCATCGTCATATAAAAGATGAATTATTTGCAAACGCCGAAATGATTGTTAAGTAAATACTTAGTTCTACAAAGTAAGGTCGCAGGGCCGCCGACCGCCTCACGTTGCCATCTCTGTACATTACGACGACTGCTTGCCAAAGTCACACAAACTGACAGCGCTCCGGTTATATGTTTACGTGTAATATTTACAATCTAGCGAGAGATATTATATTGTTTCATAAATATAGTTATTTATAAACAAGCATTTTGTTTCATTCTAGCAATATCCCGCACACTTGAATATTCTACCTAAATTTTTAATCTGTGCAAAGCTGGGTGTTAGAAAGCCGTTTATATATAAAGCCCGTAATCCACCAAAACGGAGAGGAGAGGAGATGTGTTTGAATAACCAATCAGATGTCAACTGAAGCTAAGCGAAGAGGAGATGTGGACATCTGATTGGTTATTCAAACACATCTCTCGTCCGCTTTGGTGGATTACGGGCCTAAGTATGTCTTGGTCACTAAACTGACATGGTCACTAACTTTTATTACAACTTAAATCGGGATACTTCTCATGTTTTTATTGTTTTGATTTTCCGATATTTCGGCACTATTACAAGATGTAGGTAAAAATCCCGCTTTAAGTTCTTATTTTTTTTTTGTTCAGCCTAAACTGTCCCTCTGCTGGGTAAAAGCTTCCCCCAAGTCTTTCCAAATAACCCGTATCTACCTGTCAGCGTCATCTGATGTGCGTAGGGCCACTTGGTTTTCCCTTGATATTACTCTACTGCTGTACTTGCAGAGTTTGCTATAAAACTGTATGTTATTGGAGTATTTAATTGCTTTGAGCAATTTTATTCCAAGGGCATGCTTAAAACTGGTAGGTGTGCTAGTAACTAGTTTAACCATTGAAATAGTATGCTCATCACCATCGCATGGTGACGAGCATACTACATATTTCAGAAATTGTCTATCTACTGTACTTGCATCGCAGCATGCAGTGTAAAAATCATTTTTTTTTTCATAAATCTTGTATTCCATACAAAAATGCAACACCTACACGACTTCACATTTTTTTTTCTAAAAAAAACATGCTGCCTGAAAGCTCAAAAGTACTCGGTGGTTTTCAATACTAGAGGGGTTTCCATAACGCGCCTGTGGATATCTATTTTTATACCATTCCCCCTCGAAAAAGCTACTTTTACTCACGGAAAACAGTGCGTAAAAGTAGTCTTTTACGCACTGTTTTGGTGTTTGAATTTAGAACACTTTAGTACATTCGACATCGACCGCGATGCTGGACAACCCCCTTGCTTATATGAAAATTACTCTTAATTCAAATCATTGCTCCGATTTTAATGTCAGCTTGTTGGCGCAGTGACCGAGCGATTCTTCGCGAGCAGTCTTATTAAAAAAAACATTATTTTGTTTCGTTGAATATCTTTTATCGTTCAAATCTTTCTTTTTCTCGTAGTCATGGTATAAAGTATCGTTTGCAACTCTTGAATAAAACGGATTTAAATCGAGGGCCTGAATCACTCGCGTCGCTCAGGATTTAAATACTTGAATCACTCGCTTCGCTCGTGATTCAATCATCATGAACCACTCCCTGCGGTCGTGATTCAGTCATTTAAATCCTTCGCTTGCTCTTGATTCATATAATGGCCCTCGCTTTAAATCTGCTCTTTATTCAATCGTTGCAAAATATACTATAGTAAGTGTGACGTCATTTGCCTCTTGTATGTTGTGATAACTCATGTCATACAACATGGAATATTATGCATGACTATTAAGAAATCTTTCAATTATAATATATTGCATTGTTTTCAGGTATTTATAGTTGCTAAGGGTGTTTTACACTGGGGGTTTGCAAACGTGCGATTGTTGTAGATTAATATTGCGATTGCGACTGACTAGTTGATTGCCTACTCTTCGAGTGTTACTCCTGAGGAAGAATTCTCAGGTGAGTTTTTCCATGAGGAAATTATTGGTAGTAAGTAGGCTGCAGTTTAGACTAGTGTCTGGTTGAACCTGTGCGTTTTGATTGAAGTTCGGAAGCCACGCGCCCCAGACGGATCTTGTGTATGAACCCCTACCGTTATCGTGGTATTATTCAACATTTGCCGACTGTCACAATATTATCTGGGACGAACTTGAACGCGAACAACGAACGTTTCATCTCAAACAGTAGCTCTCCTTTAATCTTCCTGCAAATACAAATAATTTGCGCTATGATATCAAACATAAAATCTATATATTTGCTCAACATACATTACAACCGTTCTTATTTCCTTCTCTATAAGGACTATTTTGAATTTGAGGGCATCCAATTTGCAAATGTTATCGAAGAACAAAAAGGTTCAGTTAATTATAGATAAAAGTGTGGTATATAATGTGCAAGTTGATTGTTCTGCCAGAAATAAACTAAGAACTTGTCAAGATGGTCGGTGATACCAGACGGTTCGTGTTTGAGGACATCTTGAGTGAGAAGCAGGTGCACCAAATCGTGAAGCAGGCGGTCGGGGCGGATGTGTGGAAATTGAGGGGATGTGACGTCAGGAGGGCCGCGGACGGCCTGGCCGGCTTCCTCGGCGACCACATGAGGGCCACCCTGCAAGTGACAGTGGACGGAGAACCGAAGGACATTCATCTGTTCATCAAGTGTATTCCGATGCACAACAAGCCCAAAGCGGAGTTCATCGATAGTAATAATTATTTTAAGAGGGAGCGGTACATGTTCCAAGTTCTGGAGGAGATTCGAGATGATAACGGTGAGTGTTAAATAGTTTGTATGAAATTAGTTTATTTTTCTAATTTTCTGGGTTCAGGATAGAAAGAGAAAGTTTTCGAATGTACCGAGAAAGTAAATACCTAACCTAAAGTTATTACCTACTAGAGCCCCGAAGCGGTACGTCACGGGTGCAATTTAAAAAAAAAATATTAGCAGAATCAAAAAAGTAAAACTGGACGACCGTCAAAATATACCCAAATATTGCACTGATAAAACCACCACAATGATCAGTGAACTCGTAAACTCATTGATTCCCCATTATTTCTTATTAAATCTCCACAGATCCAAATCCTTGGTGCCCAAAAGCCTACATTTACACGGACTCAATGATCGTGATGCCTGACCTGGCGGTGGAAGGCTACTCCTCGCGCAACTACCTGGACACCCTGGACTACCAGCATGAGATGCTCGGAGTCGCTACCCTGGCGCGTTTCCACGCAGCCTTCACTAACTACGAGACGAAGAAGAGCATCCTTAACAACCGCCCTTACAACTCCAATGAAGTATGTGGTAGTTTACTGGATGAACCTGCATTCTGTGACTCACCATTCATTAAAGCCTGCGCCAAGCTGACTGCGAACTACCTCAAAGCTTACTCCGCCAAGTCTTACCGAAACTTACTTGATTTAGAAACCAAACTAGCGAAGCAGTACCTAGTAGCTTGTGATACTATGAAGGAGTATAAAGAAACCCTCAACGTCCTCATACATAAGGATCTTTGGGTCAATAACATGATGTTCAAGTATGACGACAACGTCTTGACCAACGCCATCATTGTGGACTTCCAGTTGATACGTTACGCACCTCCTGCTTTTGATCTCATGGCATTCATGTACCTGACTACATCCCGAAACTTCAGAGAAAAACATGAGAAAGAAATCTACGACAAATATTTTTCAGCTTTTTCCGATCATTTGTCGAGCGATTCTAAGCAAAGAATGAAAGATTTGGGCTACGATAAGGAGAGTTTCCTGTACTGGTGCGAGCAGGGTCGCATGTTTGGGGTTATGGAACCAGCTGCCATCCACCCGTTCATTCTCATGCATCCGAAGGCTGCGCAGGCGACGTTCGACGACCCGGAGACGTACGAGCGGTACGTGAACGAGGACCGCACGGCGCCCGTGCTTGCGTACGCGCAGCAATGCGGCGTGTACCGCGAGAGGCTGCTCGAGATCTACGAGGAGTTCGTCGAGAGATACGTACTCAATGAAGTATGATCTTTTCTAAGTTATTGTAAAATTTGAACTACCTATCTTATGATTAAACACGGCTTGTTTTTCTACATGGTTTTGTATCAAAAGCTCTTCACTCTAAAAATAAATCCCAAGTAATTGTTCACTTCGACATAATACACATCACGAAGGTTGTTGCGTTGACTCACCTAGTGAAACCAGTTTTATGTTCAAACAACCAGACATATTATGATTTACACGTATCTACTTGTTATATCTCTTTCAAAAATAAAATATTTGTATGTCGAAACAACTATAGCCTATACAATTTTAGTATGCACGCACAACATACATCAACAAAAAAGGAACAAGCAACCCAATCAGCATAAAACCTAGCTCTCAAGTCTACACAGATTAAGCTCTACACTAGCGTATCTAGTGTGACAAGTATGTAATCCTCGCAAAGGTGGTGGCAAGTGGTAGCCTCGTAGCATAGAGATGATCAGTAAACCAACTTGGATACGACACACTACTATCATTTGTAGATCTTCAGTCATTGAAGGTTGTAAAAGCGCCACGGTATCTTCACATTACAACTGACGCAGGTCCTGACCGCATACGACTTTTCCGGGATAGACAAAAGCCCGAAGACCGGTGGAGCAGTTTTCAATAGGATATTGTATTATCCAGTGGCTGGTAATCAGCCTTTAAAAACCAACTTCAAAATGGGTGGGGAATAGGCATTGTACGAAACGCTAGAATTACCTATGTTTGACAACACAATAAAAAAATGTGAACACTTTTCCGAGAACTCTCACATACTCAAGGATAGGTAATCTGTTTCCTGAAGTATGCTTATAATTTTGACAATGGCTTTACCTACATGTTTGTGTGAGCCGATTCCAATGATTTGTTTCTAGTTGAAATACTGTAGATTTGGGACTAATATTTGTCCTGTGGTAGCGAGATGCTGGTGATGCAAGAGGCGCCATATGGCCGCGTCCATGTGTCCGCCCGGTATGGACATGCCGGCCGGCTGGCTAGGGCTGTCTACTACTACAAACCTAGAGTCTCGTCCACAAAACTGTTGACCAAGGGATCTTTCGTACATTATGCGTTGTTTATGTAGCACAAGATAATTCAAATAGGGCATTTAATCACCATTTAGTCTTTTGTAACTTTTGTCAGGTAGCGAAACTACAGTACTCGTATTCTATTTCTATAGCAGTATTTTAGGATATGTATAGTACCAAACAAACGATTTGGTACCCGAACAGATCTCATAGCATCAGACCAGCATACCCCAAAGGAATGGGCATGGCCAATGGCGTGTAATACGTGACGTGCACGAGCAGTGCCTTTTATGCCCAGTGCGAGCTTCTTAGACTGCACCCTAGTCTGGCCAATTGTTGACCTAGTCCGGCCATTTCTGCGCCCCTGTTTTTGAACACCCCTATTTTCGGCACCGCCTTATCTCCTGGAAATGACAAACCTTGTTTTCGACAGCAATCACACCACACATTAACCTTCGCACTCCTTTTAAAATTATTTAAGTTACATAAAATTATTCTATTCTTTTAGTATGTAAATATAGTTAAGTAAATGTTGTATTTTTACTCAAATCCTTTACAATGACGTTGTCTGAAGACCCTACATTATGACACAGTTAGCGCTCTTGCTTTGGACATGTCACGACACTCGGCTCTCCTTATCGAGAGTGAAAAATAGCCTGTTTACAGCTAATGCAGTTTATTTGCGATCAATGCGCCGAATATTGCGTAACTACAGGTAAAAGTAGAAACTATGAGTAATGTGAGAGAGCTCCGAGAGAAGTGGTTACCACGAGATTCGAGTTCCTCTATCCATTTCATTATAACTGATAAATACTTGCACTGACTGGACAGGTCCACACAGATTTGAGTGAGACTCAAAAGACCATCTCAGGTTCCCGTATGGCCCTCGAATGTGTGTCGTCTCAGTTTTTTCCGGCTGTATCTTCTCAGAGTAGACAGTTACGTAAGACCTGCCTCATCTAGCTTTAAAAAAATATTGGTTCTTCTCACCTATAAGTGTTTTGTTACAACCAACTTACATAATTAGTATCATTATCATTACATTTATCAGTCAGCCTTTACACGTGCACTGAAAGAAGAAAGAAAGAAATAACATTTATTGGGACAGACGTAGGGCATAGCACAATAATAAAATTAATTAAAATGAACAATTTCAGTGATTAAAAAAATAAAATAAAAATAACCTAAAACTGTTTGCTATATACAAAAATTTGTTGGCCCCACGGCTGCTCCAAACAGGCCCAGATCAGTATAAATGTGGTGCACTGCAGGAGTATCTAGTTCAAAATATAATAATGATTGTGTTTCAAAAGGCAACAGTTCCTCATCACGTATGAATACTTATGCCGATGACGGGAGGTACGTCAATTACAGAAGTTTTGTAGACACTCATCACATGAGTATGAATGAAGTAACCCGTGCTATATGGAGTCAGGAGGCTTGAAGGGCAGCGGGTCTCGTCCGGACCGGCCAGCTGACCCGACACCGTGACGCTGCGCACGATGCAACAATAAGCGCATTGTGTCTTCTGCGCGGGCGCATACAAGGTGGCACTCTTTGCACTTTACTTATGTTTACTGGTGGATTTAGGTGGAAAGAGGTCACGGAAAACGTTATCCATGCGGGGTGTCCTGGGAAGTATGGATCAAATCAATAAAGGCATGGGAGAGTTAATTTCCAATGTACTTCTGAGACATATCTACGGTGCCCACACCAGGAAATTATCCCGTTTCGTGGGTGCGTTTAGATACATTTAAACTCACATACACTAATAGAAATGGTAAAGGTGACTATGCTGCGCCGGCGCAGACCTCTAATAAATTGGATAAGTGCGGGAGAATGATGGTGTCCTGGGAAAAGATGCCCGTCATAAATATCTGCAACGTTGTCCTCAAAAGATAAGGGTATTTGCAGAACAAATAGATTCCTTGTTAATTAGTCCAAAAATATAACAAACTGACACACAATCGTATCGCGTAGTAAACATTAACGAGCTCAATGTAAATGTTAGGTACGTATTTGTGTACTCAGGGAAGTTAGTGACATCTATTAATAGGAACTTTATCAAGCAAGTCAGCCGAGCTCCTTCTTACACCACCGAATAACATTGAATTTATTATGTTTGTGTGTGGGACATACACTCTTAGAAGGATTCATTAGACCTACAAAAAAAAATACGTTCTAAGCTGGAATAACCATATGCGCACATTAATATTTATTTTTTCTAGTAATACTGTTGAAAGCTTAAATAAACTTAAAGAAATGGTTATCTCTCTAGAAGCACTTTATATACTACTCAAAAGAAAATAAGGGCCGACTGTTTTTTGTCGATTTATTAAATAATATTTAAATATTACTTGTTATAGTGACTGAATCTGATTAATATTAACGATTTTAATTGGAAATACACAAAAATTAAGTTTGTATTCCAATCAATCGTTAAATTAAATGAAATTGAATGAAAAGTGGGGAATTGCAGGGATGTATCAACTTACACAAAACATCAAAAAACTCGAAAAAATAACGTCTTTAATGTTCCAAAGTGTTCTTTAAAGCTTCTCTTTTAACTCTGTTCTCTCTGTGCTACTCATTTTAATGGATGTGGAATGTTCAGGATTAAATACCAAACATTTTCTTTGTGATTCTCTACCAGCAAGTTTTTAGACAGTTAATGAGATCCAGCTGGGTGTTGATGGGAATTTTACTTTCTTTTGCACTCCTCTTTAACTCATCTTTTAAATGCTGAATAAAACTTAGGTAAAAATCCTGAGTAGCCACTGTAACATCGTAATTTGAACGTCAGCGAATGTGTGCACTGTTAGTCGCGACGTGTTCGCTCGACCATTATCCTGCTTGAAGATGAACTCAGGTACTCGTTGCTGTTCGAATGGGATAATGTGGAGTTGCACCACATTCGCTACGCAATTTTGAGCAGTTACAGCAACGTTATTACGAAGTGCGAGCTCAGTTTTGCGTGATAGAGACAACCGCCCCAGAGCAAAGTTCAGATCTCATCGGAGCAGTCTGTTTCAAGAGTGCAAAGATCTGAAACCTGTTGTTTAGATCTTCTCTACACTCTAATGAATCAGTCTTTATTAAAAAAAAAATAAGCCTGCAGTCAGAAATAAAAAGCAATGAAGGCCATTCAAAACAGTCAAATAATTTTTCTCTTTGCAAATGTTTCACGATTTGCACCATACGCTCCAGTTAACTGGAGGAGAACCAAGCATCTTCTTGAGTATTGTTAGTCTTCATGGAGTCGATTCGGAATAGTCTAGTCAATTATAGGGGTGCCTGTAGCTCAACGCAATGGAGTTTGTACGGTCCGCGCGGTAGATTTTCGCTCTATTTGCGCGGTTAATCAAACTTAATGGTCTTCTTAGGCTTTACTTACTTACTTTCTTACTGGATCACGGCGTCTGGTGATATTACCCGTCTTTTGAGACCAGTTTCAAACTTTTTGGACCACTGGTTACGAATATTCCACCATAAGACCTACCTGTTCTGGCTATGGCCCCCCTGGATTAAGTTAACACCCCAAGTGGCTGTTTTTGCATCCATATGTCTCCGAATAAATGGCATTATGAGATTAAACAATCGTTATAGCCTACTTCCTGTATAAGTCGAAGAAAACTCCGTTAGAAGTTTGAAAAATAAAAAACACCAAACCGTAAATTCTAAGAAATCTCAAATTCTCTAATTAAAAAAAAGTTATGAATTTCCAATTATGCAGTAGAAACAATATTAATAGTTGAAAGAAACTATAACAAGGTATTTACCATCTATTATGTACACAGAATAAGAGTAATACTTGATTAAAGTGCAATTTAATAAGTGGCCCCTATTTTGTTTTGACGAGTATACAGGGTGAATTTTTCAACTGGGCGTGGATGGCTACTTTCGAAACTATGAGGAATATCGAAAAACGTTGAAAGGAGTCTCGAGGCCGATTTTGACGAAAACTAAAACTGCATCATTGGATTTTAGAAAAATCAAAAATCCTGGTCAGGAATAGAACCCGCTGAATTTGGAAAAAAAATCACACCCTGTATTATTATACCGTTCGATAGTGTTGCTAATAAGGATCAATTTCTGGGAACTAATCATATACGGCAAACTTAAGGAAAACGTATAATAACAAAAAAAAACAGATTAATCTTCAAGGCAAAGACCGTATTTGAAACATAAGTTACCGTTTCTTCTTTAAAATAATGCTATTTTTAGTTCAACTCAATAATGTCGTATTGATAAGTACAGTGGGATTGTTGAAACGTCAAATCCAGTGAGACATTGAAAACAATGAAATTTTATAATTTCGAATAAATTATGGCTCAGTAGATGTAAAGTAACATGGAAAAATTGCAATTTCATAAAAATCAGCCATTTCTATAAGTTTGCCGTATATGGTTATTTCCCAGAATTTGATCCTTATTAGCAATACTATCGAACGGTGTAATAATACAGGGTGTGATTTTTTTTCCAAAATCAGCGGGTTCGATTCCTGGCCAGGATTTTTGATTTTTCTAAAATCCAATGATGCAGTTTTAGTTTTCGTCAAAATCGGCCTCGAGACTCCTTTCAACGTTTTTCGATATTCCTCATAGTTTCGAAAGTAGCCATCCACGCCCAGTTGAAAAATTCACCCTGTATATCAAATCAAAAAATATCACCATTCAACAGTACCTAAGCTTGTCGCTAGATTTTTTTTAATATAATTATTTATTCTATTTTGGACTCGCTTCCAAAATACATTTTTTCATCCTATTAATTATTTCTTCGGAAATGTATTTAAAAACTACAGTCGCTGCACGAGGGCATTTGTAAGTTGAAATTACTGTTCTCTGCTCCTTAACGGTGTAATGCAATGTACTTACTATTAACTAAAATATCATTTAGGTAACTTATTATTTCTGGAAACATCTGCTCTTGCAACTTGCGACAGCCTTATTGTTGTTTACAAGTCTTCAATCACGTCAACACCTAAGAAAGAAAAGAAAGAAAGAAAAAACATTTCATTTTCACCTCATATAAGTACCGTAACGACATCGAAAGCTGACAACTTACAAGCCCGATCATTAATATAAACGAATGTTTACAAAAAGTTTATATTTAATTGTTAATTAAGGACCAACAGCTCCTGATTGGTGTGGACTGTAAGGTCGCTGGGGCCGGTTGCATCAGACTGTAAATCTGTCGTTTACGATACGCATCGCATCGTTTATATAGCATTTAATATGATTCAGTTATTTTGCAGGGTTGTAAGATTAAAGAAATATAACGAGCGGTTATATAGACATGCGTGGTGGTCTAGTGGTTAGTGACCCTGACTGCTATGCAGAGGGTCCTGGGTTCGATTCCCACCCACGACAAATGTTTGTGTTATGAGCTGATCATTTGTTCTGTGTCTGGGTGTAATTTATCTATAAATATGTATGTATTTAGAAATATATAAGTATGTTTATCAGTCGTCTAGTACCCATAACACAAGCTCTGCTTAGCTTGGGACTAGATGGCGTTGTGTGATAGTTGTGGAATATTGTTATTATTATTACAACTCAGTTCCTACGTAGGCATTTCATTTATGGTGGTACATCTACCATCGTCAATCTGTTGCCCTAAAATTGCATTTATTTACTACGTTCATATTTGTGTTCAGAAGTGCTATCTACCCATATCTGGGGCCTAATCACAAGATTTCTGCGTTTTATTTACAGTACTACTTGAAGTATTTATTAAGTTTATTGCATGGCGAATTGAAAAAGGGCCTCTTGTGTCCGAAAGAGCAAAACATTTTTTCTTACAAATTAACGAAGTCAAAGTTCAAGTTAAAGGCCACTTAGTTTATGGCTTCTATTTTGTGCTGATTAATTAAACTCTTTATTCTTACAAATAATTATTGAAATTAGAAAAGCTTGCGTTCTCTGCGATTTGTCAAGCTTATTGGGTGTAGAGTGGTTTCTTTCACAAATTGCAATGAAGCCATTTCTATAAAAAAATATTTCGGTAATAGTTGCAAGGGTAACAAACCATTTTAACATTCTAATGTTTTAATATGGTTTCAAAAGCGAATTCTAAATGTTTCCACAAGTGACCAGCCCTGCCATTCACCCCTGTAGTGGGACAAGGGCGGCGTGTCTCCCAATACGGCCCGTCAATGTCTCCTCGGTTTCACGCTGTTATATT
The DNA here is from genome assembly GCA_028554685.1 of Agrotis ipsilon. Lineage (NCBI taxonomy): Eukaryota > Metazoa > Arthropoda > Insecta > Lepidoptera > Noctuidae > Agrotis > Agrotis ipsilon. The sequence continues at coordinate 17,220,590 of CM052969.1, read as the reverse complement.
TTATAGCCGGTATGTCGCTCTTGCTACACGGTGTCATTGTGCTTATTTCCACGGTGCTCGAGCTATCGAATGAGCATAAACATTCATGTTGACTTCATTTGTGCTCCTTGTTTGTAAGACGATGTCTGGGCTCGGTAATGATTCTGCTATAAAGGCTTTGGAAGAAACAGTTTGTATTTAAGTAGAATTAAAGTCTGCAGATACTGGGAGAAAACTGCTGATTATGGAGCATTTCCTACCGGGCTTGGGCTTTCTCTTTCGGCTTTGGAACTCGGCTCTTCTTATTGGTATGTCCACGGCAATCTAAATTGAATCGGCTCAGAATTGGGCTACGAGTTTAGTGCCCCCATTACACATATGAGTATGTACGCCTGTAAGTACCTATAACTCCTACTTACTAATATATAATGCAGGGATAAATTGATGACAATTCCTAAAATAGGTCACACCATGCGTGTATTCTTCTTATATTACCTTAACACATATTAAAGTACACGCCTGTAAATACCTATTTAGTTTCAGTAACCGTAGGACAAACACCGGCGCACGCGCAGGCATGCACTCGTCCTATATGGGTCACTCTTAGTTTCAATACAAGCATTAAATTAACAGGAAAACTGCTTTCCTAGAAGTGCGCCGTGTTGTGAAGTCACACGCCTTGAACTCATCTGATTGTGGAGCTGTAACACAGTAGCTGGTATGTCTGACCAGTCTGACAGTTAATGGGTCATGGTTCTTATTGGTGATTGATGGGTTTATGGGAATTTTGAATCATGATTATGAGAATTTGACTTCTAGGTTATCGATAGCTGCTTTTAGTAGAAAAGGTACTATACTTGGGGACGTCTTGTCTTTTGCTTAAACTTTTTCATAACATTTAATGATGATTAAAATTACTATTTTTTCCAAAAGTCCTTCTTTCTGGTCGCGGGACTTATCTCATTACCGTGACCCCGGAACGTAATGGGCTATTGAAGAACACCGTGGATTTTAGTCTGTAAGAGTCTGACAGCCCTTCCCGCTCGGTGGACTCATTTGATGATTTTAACACACTAAAAAAATGTCTTTCTGTCTAAATGGTCATATCATAATTTAAGCTAGTATTCGTCCTCAATTTTTAGATTTAGTCAATTACTTATGTAGAGTGGTAATTGGGTACCTAGGAACATTGATAAAGGGTTCCTATGATGCATTATTATATTAGGTATCAAATACATAGATAACATTGACCCAAATGACTGAACTGGATATATTTTTAAAATTCCGCGAAAGTGGTTTTTCATCTTGTTTATAGTTAGTATTCAATCATTGCGGTTTGTGCTCATCCAGCCAGTTCGATACACGGCCATTTCAGCGATTAACACACAATTATTTATAAACTCAATGTTATTCCAAGAACAGCGAGCCAATCCAAGGAGTATTGTCTATGCTTGGCGCCATGTCTGTGAAAAATGTTTTTATGTGTTTGTTCCTTAAGTTTACCTAGAGTCAACATAGCAAGAGGTCGATCGGGTACTTACACAAAGCATGGAACTTTTAGCCAAGCTACATAGACACCTATTGCTCTTGTAAGCCAACATTCATGGCCTAATGCTTAAAGGGCAACTCGCTGTCCGGCCATGGACCATGCCCGGGTCGACGGCGCCTTGTGTTTCACGCGCGTCTCAAAGAGCGTCGGCATGATGACCGGGCCCCCCTATAGAGAGCCATAGCCTTGCCGGGGTTGCGGGACATACGTATACCGCGACTCCGGTACTCAAAGGGCTACCGAAGGACACCGTGGATTTTAGTCAGTACAAGTCTGACAGTCCCTCCCGCCCTGCCCGGGTTGGGAGGACTCATTTGATGATTTCACCACGAAAAAAAAGAGCCTAATGCTCTTCAAATCTCTCTAATTATTAGTAGTATAAAACCAGTAGATAAGGCACAATTAATGTTGTTGGTAGCGCGCATCATTTGTCAAGCGGTCGTGATCGACAAATGCGCACGTTTTTTCAAACCACTCTCTCTATTTATCTATGGAATCGTACACTCTCCGCTGATCTACTATAAATTAAAAGAAAGTTTTTTTTACGAGACCAATAATAAGTGTGGGATAAAATAGCCTGATGTCGACACATGACTGTACGAAATAGTGGTTCACAAAAGGTCTATTTCGATACGGAGATAGCCATTATACGGGATAAAGGCTAACATTATCAATAAATTACCTAAGCAACATCGAAAGGTCGCGGGACTTATCTCATTATCGTAACCCCGGAACGCAAAGGGCTATTGAAGGACACCGTGGATTTGAGTCAGTACGAGTCTGACAGTCCCTCCCGCTCTGCCCTCGGTGGGAGAACTCATTTGAAGCCTTTAACACGCTAAAAAAAAAGTGACATCGAAAGCTCCTTCGTGTATTTTCTATTTTTTTCTAAGAAAACATCTTCAAGATTTTCGCAACTAATTTGATTTATAAATAATTTAGTAGAGACATTCGCCAATATCAAACTGTCAGAATGTTTTAGTAAAATTAATAACTTCACTTAGCTATATAGTGATAAAAGCGTCTAATGTGGAAACATATATCACTTTCTACACTTAGTTCGCCAATCTACTTATAACTATAATTTATAGCTTTTCGATAAATATTTAGTATTCCCGAATGTTATTTTTCTTGTTTTTTTTTTTAACTTTTTACCCTTTCTGTTATTTATTACAAAACTAAACGTTGGGTACTTGGAATTATTCCACAAAGCCATGGTTTATAAATAATTAAGTTAAAGACCAGACCATACGAGTATTACTTAGTTCAGTGCGGGAATCAAACCAACGCCACTTAGCACAGCAGTTGATCGCTTAATCGCACCACAAATAAGACCGCACCATTAACGTTGCAGGAACAATTTTTGAGTAATTCTTAACAGTACTTCAACGAGTAAGTTTCACTATAAAATGCTGTCAACAAATAGATGGCTACTAGACTACTTGTAAATAAATTTAAATTTTCATCTTAGCCGGCTTACAAAACAGGCAACAAGATTATCCTATTCCTTGCGTTCACTGACGATGTTAGAATAAAATATTGCTCATAATCCATTATATGGCAATCTTTTCCTTACAAGCCTGCCAAGTTTTGTCAATGAAACAGCACGGCAATCGTAAAGCATTTTCTAAGCCAATCAACTTAGGCAGAAAAAACTGTCTTCTGCCTCCTCTTGACGCTGAATGTTAAGATAATGTGACTTTGCCACCTCAGCATACGAACTAAAGAATCTGTATTAATTTATGAGGAACAGGGTTGAAAGCTCTGCATGCATAGAATGGTGGAATGAGCAAATAGGTGGGTGGTTTGTCTTTGAGTTTCACTGCTGACACGGTCTAGGCTTTGGGAGTTTTCAGTATTGGACGTGGCACTGTGGATACAACTGCATATTTTTACTCAGTTATTGATTCTGTATCCTTTATCTAATACATAGATACACTGCATTAAAATTATTGTTAGCTACATATATATTATAGGAAGTAAATATCCCAAAATAAGATATGTGAGAGCTAACAGCGCGTAGCTAATGTGATTTCTGGGCAGTTCGCGGTCGGTGTCGGATGGCGGCAGTTGCAACAGCGCGCCCTGCGGCTTCGCTTGCGACACGCTGTAAGCGATCCCTTGGGTAGTTAGTCTTAGTAACTGATTAAGAACTATAGGGTCTCATTACTATAAACAATTTCAACCAAACATCTTCTTAAAAGCTTTTACTTTCATTAAAGGTGTTTTAAAATGTTGTCCTGGACACATCCTGGATATAGAAAGGACAACCTTTAGTAGATACCCTACCCCACACCTAGGCCATATACCTACCCATTAGGTTGGCCAGTAATTTTATAAAGTAACTCATATTTTTCACTTTTAAAATGTCAGTCGAAAACACACATTCTCTGCGTCAATGCGAGTATTTTAATACTTTTCCTTATCCGATCCGGAAGCTACATGACAAGTATGACAACAAACAATCCTCATCTCCGTGAAGCAGTAAAGGCTGCGCCTACGCACCGATTGATTCATGCGCAGTACGACATCAGTTTATAAATGCATGTTGTCTTTCTTGCTAAGTGCGATTTCCTTATGGATATTATGAGTCTTTAATAATTTGAGGTGAGTAATTAACTGGTTTGCTTTCAAGGTCGGAGGAACACGGCATTTCGGTCCCCCGAGGAGAATCTTCGAATTGTGTAAGCAATACTTTTAATGTCCAAGTTCTTTACCATTGTTGTGATATACATAGTTAAATATTTAATTATTACTTTTTCCCGTATGTTAATTGAAATAAGTGTATTTTTTTTTAGTACTGTACTGGCGGCGGCCGCGGGTATTTCTTAATAAATAATCGTAGCTCTTGGACACAAGGGCAGTAATTAAGGAAATAAAATTTTCACTCATGAGCTGGTAGGAGGTAACAGGTACGACCATCTGTGAACTTTGACATAATGTTACGAGATGCGCCGATGGGCAGATGACCCTGAAAATCTCTACACTTATTTTTGAAAAGGTTCCCATTGACGCATCATGTAAGGTCCTGCCCTTTACGAAAACCATGTCATTGCCACAAGTGTGCATATCCATCATATTATATTCATGTAAATAAGAAATGCAACACTCTTCATAGAGGGCTATCGCGGTGCGTGCGCGCATCGTCACGCGCTGGACCATCGTGTGCACGTGCGAGTGACCATCGTGCGCCATGCATTGCACGCGTACGTGTGATTGTATTGTGTTTTAAGTGGACGAATAACGGTTCTACCTATAATGGGGAGTTGACATAGACCCAGCTATTGATTATCTGTTTTCAGTCCAACGATATAGGTGAAGATGCCATCGATAAGGCTTCCTGCTATAGCTATTGCTTCAACCTTTGGAGTCTTTAAGTCAAGAAAAATCGGTTATTTCTAGGCAAGCGTGCTTCATCGTCGACCACATCATCGCTTATTATCAGGCGAGATAGTGGTCACATGCGAGTCTATCGTTAGATAATAAAAACAGGTTATATAGCTAATTTAAATCAACGAAAGGGTTCATCATTGTACCTACAATTAGGTAGATACTTGACATGAAATTATTGAATCCTCATACGTATGGTCGTTTCTTCCATCCTGGTAAAACGGATAGTTATGCTCTGATGCTCTGACATAAGCATGAGGCTCTATTTGGTCAGTAGAAATCTGCTTCTACTGACTAAATAGAGCCTTAAGCTTTCTATCACTAATATTACTCTAATAAAGTAGGCTTTTCACAATATTGGACGCCCGTTTCTGTAGGGTTTTTTATTTATCATCAAATGAGTCCTCTCAGGGTGGGAAGAGAGGGACTGTGCTGCAGCTCTTTGTGCCATCCGCGTGCACGCGCACGCGCATTTCTCGCTGCGATATAAATACAATGATTAAGTTGTTAAAACCTCCGTTCTATAGGAACGCTACAGGTACACACTACGCCATTAAAAATACCTAATTTCCCTACATAAGGTGATTTCATTCACAGCTCAGATCGCGCGGTGCGTAGGCGCTGGTGACGTCACCTTGCGCGCGCACCCTTATATGGCGACCACTCTCGCGCAGCCTCGCGGCACAGCTCGATGTAATCCGATTAGCAGGCGTTGATTATTTCGCATGTTCTTGGCGAATTACTACGGATTAAGTAAGAACGGCTTAATTATAAATTAAGAGGCTTTAGGAGTGTCGATTTCTTGCTGAAAGGTACTGCTATGTCGAATTTTCCCTTACTAAGGATTCCAAGGATACTGGGATTCATTGTTCTGTCTGTATCTCAATTGATTTGGGGTAGAGGTTTGGATGCCTTTTTGAAAATCATGAATCTTTGATTTTCAGTTCTAAAAACGAAACATAAAAGTACCTACCTGTAATGTTCTCAAGGATAGCATCCACATGTCATCACCATTAATTTTCCACACATGAACGGAACTACTGTCACTCAAAGAGTCCGCATCATCATCATCTCAGCCACAGGACGTCCACTGCTGAACATAAGCCTCCCCTTTTGATCTCCACACACAGGTTGGAAGCGACCTGCATCCAGCGTCTTCCGTCGAACTTTATAAGATCGTCTGTCCATCTTGTTGGTGGTCGTCCTACGCTGCGCTTGCTAATCCGTAGTCTCCACTCTCAAACTCAAAGAGTCCTGTCTATAATTAGTTCGGTGCTATTAAAATTTCTCAGTTGAATTACTGCCACAAAAAACTTGAATTAGGTCAACTGAACTACTGCCCTTAGACCGGATTTTCATTGCACAACACTCTTATTAACTATTTTTGGACATTTTGCACTTACTTTCTACTTACTCTTACTTACTTCACTTATTCTAGCAGTAAGTAGTAGAACTCAGCAGTTATGTCATAAAAATAACGTCACTCTTACCTATTATAGGGTTAATTTACAATTCAAGTTTCCAATAGATATGATAGTAAAACATGAGATACTATTGAAAGGATTCAACTATTAATTTAATACTTACCCTATCATATTTCCATTGTCTCTAAACATTATAGTGGGGTAACCAAACCCTCGGGAGAAACTGAGAAACTCTAGACTTACAGCAGTTAACTGTTTAATTTACTATCCTTTTGAACTATAAACATTAAGTATCTGTCCAGTAATTAATGTAAATCATATGCAAAGTAGGCTGTTGGCTATGTCAGCTATTGATGCTCGGGCTAAAATCATAACGTTAAACTTACGAGTGTGTGTGTAGCTTTATGATTGTAAAATTGTTAGTCATTCCCGAAAACGGACCCCACGTGTTGCCAGGTTAAAATTGTAATTTTATGAATTTTTATATACACACTAGCACTCTGCCCGCGACTTCGTCCGCGATTTCAGTGAATTTACATATTATTTACCTAAACCTTCCTCAAGATTACAATACCTTTTTAGTAAAAACCTAACAAATCTATTTAGTCGTTTTTGAGAAAATTAATTACATTATAGACACACAGCTTTTAGGGACTTTGTTTAATTTTAATCTGTATAATTATAAATAGGTAGATGTTTTGGTTGTAACTTGTATTTCAAGTGAGGCATAAGTCTGTCCGATGAATTATGATGATGACGTAAGAAACTTCATCATGTCCTACTTTCTTGGATGACGAGCAAATTTTTCATCTGGTTCTATGAAGCTGAGTCATTAGTGTTTTGTAAGATTTTTTAAATCTCAATCACACTGCATTTTTGTAGGTCAAAATAATCCATTATCAAAACAACAACGTAATAATTTTGATAAATCAAAGTTAAACAGAAATTATTATTATCAACGAGCACTTCGCCCGCGACTTCGTCCGCGTGATTTTCGAACTTTGTTTTTGTGAATTTTTACTCCCAGTCACCCTCTCTGTAAGGGATACTTTTCGAAAATTTAAATCAATATTCAACAAAATTTCTATCTACTCGCAGTATCCCGTCTTGGGTGGTACCTACGTTCTTAAAATAACCCCAATGAATATATTGGGATTCCTTGCTAACAACCCCAAAACTACTCTTAAGGGGTTGAATTTCGCAAGATCACTTAGTGAGAACCTATGTCTAAAGTAGAACCTCCTGTAAAATTTGATACCTCTAACTATCAATACATCAATCCCGTTTTAACTATCACTTACGTCTTGAGACTCCTAGCACTTGTAGTAACAAAGTTTCATACAAACTCAACCCCAAAAACAACCCCTCTGGGGTCGAATTTCACAAAATCCCGTCTTTAGTATCACTTACGTCCAACAAAGAATCCATATGTAAAAAATTAAATCTTAAAACTATCAACCCCAAAAACAACCCCTTAGGGGTCGAATTTCACAAAATTTTTACCTTGTTGAGCATTTACGTCTTAAAATGAACCAGCATGCAAGATTTGAGACGCCTAACACTTGCAGTAACAAAGTTTCATACAAACTATCGACCCCAAAAACAAACCCCTTAGGAGTCAAATTTCGCAAAATCCCGTCATAGTTAGCATCTACGTTCTAAAAAGACACCTTATGCAAAATTTGGAATTCCTAGCACCTGTAGTAGCGAAGTTTCATACAAACTATCAACCCCAGAAACAACCCCTTAGGGGCCGAATTTCGCAAAATCCGTTCTTAGTGCTCACCTACGTAGTATAAGGAAGGTTTATGCCAAATTTCAAGTTTCTAGGCCCAGCGGTTTGGGCTGTGCGTTGTCAGATCAGTCAGTCAGTTTTGAATTTTATATATATAGACACCGGCAAAATTAGGGGAACACTAAAAAAAGGTCGCTTTTTTGTCAAAGCTTTCGTTGATTCGATCAGTGTTTATATTTTTTAGGTTCCTACCCTGTTATTACACGACATTAGGACACCTATTGACAGGTTTTAACAGTCTAACAGAAATTATACCCTCTGAAGTGTTTTGAGGCGGTCAGCGCTTTTGTGTGTTTTTGTTCTGAAAGTTCGTTTTTGCAATTAATTTTTGCCCAAACTCGTTTTGCGGGGTCTGTACGGTGAGTTCACATTTTATTGCATACAAAATGAATGATTTGGCTGCAACAAAAGTCGCTAAAGCTGTGATAATGATCAAGGAAGGGTATTACTACCGCTCAGTTAGTCGAACATTCTGTGAGTTAATATCCATGATCCAAAGTCATGTGCAATGGTACGGACAGATTGGATCTCATGTAAAGAGACTCAGACAAGGCAAAAATCGCGCAACGAGTCCTACAGACAACCTTTTTATAAAAATGCAAACTCTGAAAAATCGTCGTCTAAGGCTGTTCAGGCCCTAGATCTCCTAGAAGGAGTGCATGACGTGTGTGTTAGTGATAAAACAGTAAGAAAAAGGTTAGAGGAAGTTGTTTTGAAGTCAAACGTGCCAGAATAAGCTCCAAATTTTGTTGTAGATCATCGCAATGCATGATTAGCATTTGCTCGTCAGCAACAAGATTGGCGATATGAATGGACTCGAGTTTTATTATTTGATGAAAGCCGTTTTTGTTTTTAATTTAATCAATGAGACTAAAAGGATGTGGAAATATCGAGGAAAACGTTTGAATCACGCAAATTTTATCAATACAGTGTCATACATTGCAGGGTATGTTATGGTGTGGGGAGGCGTATCTTTGACTGCTCACACAGCTTTAATTATCAATCATGGCGGTTCTCTGACTGCACTCAGGTATGAAACGGAGATCTAATAATCCTATGTAATGTGTTTTGTCTCATTCATAGGCCCAGATTTTGTTTTTGGGTCTGAACAGTCGTCAGAGAACGATTTTTTTGAGTTTGCATTTTTATAAAAAGGTAGTCTGTGGGATTCGTGGCGCGATTTTTGCCCTGTCTGAGTCTCTTTACATGAGATCCAATCTGTCTGTACCATTGCACATGACTTTGGACCATGGATATTAACTCACAGAATGTTCGACTAACTCAGCGGTGGTAATGACCTTCCTTGATCATTGTCACAGCTTTAGCGACTTCTGTTACAGCCAAATCACTCATTTTGTATGCAATACAATGTGAACTCACCATACAGACAACACAACATGAGCTACGGCAAAAATTAACTGCGAAAACGAACTTTCAGAACAAAAACATTCAAAAGCGCTGACGGCCTAAAACACTTAAGGGGGTATAATTTCTGTTGGACTGTTAAAACCTGTCAATAAGTGTCTTAATGCCGTATATTATCAGGGTAGGAACCTAAAAAATGTAAACACTGATCGAATTAATGAAAGCTTTGACAAAAATGCGACCTTTTTTTAGTGTTCCCCTAATTTTGCCGATGTGTGTACTATTTAAAGGGGTAAATTTTTGATATGTTTGAAGGATTATGTATCAACATGAAAATAATGTAATAAATTGCGGTATCTTCATTGAGCTATTACTACTACGTATAGAGACACCACGCATCACCACTGTGTCCCATCCCAACTAGCACGCCACAGAGCTGTCAAACAATTGAATGAACTTGAGCGCATGCTCTCATCCTGGATGGGACATAGTGGTGATACGTGGTGTCGTCTCTATACGTAGTAATAATAGCTCAATGGGTATCTTATAATACGAAGACCTTTGCGGATCGAACAGGGTATTTTTTAGGCTTCTGTCTGCTACTGAGTTTCAAATGGAAGAATCCTATTAGTATTATAGAGGCTAAAACACACTTAATTACTAAGTTTAAATCTTGATTATTATAAATTGTCGTGTATCTGTTTAATGTGAATATTTTTTCAAACACTCTATTAATTTATTCATCTTCCGTTGTTCTAAAGTAGCAGTATTAGATGCGCGTGGGCAGGTGACCGCGGTGATCGATGCGTTCTGATACCACAGATAACGCCTCGCAGTCTGCCGGGGTCCATATTGTTTGTTTTAGTGGGTGACGTGCGAAGGAGTCTGCTCTCTGTGCGGAGGTGCGGGTTCGACGCTTGAATGATAGGGAAATTCCTATTCCTATTTTTGTTAGTGACAGCAAGCATGAGACGACTCAATAAAGGAGTACGTACGTGACAACTAACTAATATAGTCTATATTTTTTGTAAATCGTTCGTATCGTATCGTAAAACGCAGAAATACGAAAGACTTTGGTTAGCTGTTGCTGCCTGCCTTGATCAATTTACTAAATGGATGACTTCTTCCTCTTTTAGAGTTTAGACATTGACTTTTATGAGTTCTCTCTAAATCTCCTAAGTGGTGTATGTTATCTATATAACTTCCTTGCCTAGAAAGTGCGGAACGGTTGCTTCCAAACAAACCCAAACTGAGCACCTGTTCTCTTTGTGGTTTTATAATAATTTTCCTCATAGGCTTATATGAAATAAAAAAATATTAAAATATGAAATAAAATGTTGACTAAATAGGTAAATAGCAATTAAGTTCAAATAAGGAGCGTAAATTGTAGGCGACAAGGAAACAAGTTTATAACCTGTGTTTTGCTTTTTGTCAATAGCAAAATTTAGTTTGAAGGAAATTCGAAAAAGCCTTATAATTCAGCAGATTGTGTATATTAATCTCTACGCAATAAAACATGAGACGGAACAATATTATTTTAAGTATTACCTCCCTGGAAGGCAGGTAATACTTAAAATTCACCTTCATCAGGAATTTTCAGCACCTTTAAAAATGGAGAGACTTGCCCATAGGCTCTGAATAGTTAATGGGAATTACTTGCCAAAAATTGACGCGTTCTTCTCAAGGAAGTAGGTAAATAAACCCCAGCCGCATTCCACTTCTTTAATCATGTCCGCATCAAAATCCACCATCTGCAATACTCAACTAAGATGATTTATCGCATTCAGTAAACTCGGAACCTCTAAAAGGATATTCTCCAAACTTATATTCAAATATCGCCGACGCAGCGTCGAGCACAGCCTCCGTCTTTATGGGCCATACTTTTGGCCCAAAGATTTATGAAACATTTGATTTATTCTGTCACATACTGTGAGTAATTTGCTCTTACCTTTAAGGTAGTGATCGCGGATTAGATAGAAAATGGCAGGTTGAAATATGAGCAAGCTTGGTAAGGATAAGTACTTCTTAGACTAGAAGCAGTTAGTCACTTGTAGCGTAAGTACTGGATGGAAATTGATAGATGACAGACTTCAATTGAATGGAAATTGCTTTAACTATAATAACTTGTATTTATTTGTATGATCTCAGTGTTAATTTTCAACATCCGTTTCAATATAAATCTTGATCCAGGTCATTAGGTAAGACCAAGGTTGTATGTAAAGCAACGGCTGCCAGATTGTCATCTTGAACCGGGATTTGGTCATGGTCAAGTGTTTATCATACACAATTAATAAACGCCTTATTGTTAGACTAGGTGCAACCTGCGGTTTTGTCCTTCATTCCTATTTCATTTCGTCTCCTAAAAGCCGTAGCATCTTCCTTAGGAATAGAGTACTAAACCGAGAGCAGTGGTATCGGCCTCGATTTACGAATTGTAGGTAATTTGTTCGAACCCAGCCAAGAGTATTGTGGTATTACTGTACAATTTATTTCATAACCAATGTTCTCAAAATGATTAAGGAAAACATCGTGTGGAAACCGCATGTACTATAACCAGAAATTCGAAGATATCTACCAAACTGCACAGGGCCCGTGTGGGAGATTATATGGCCCACTCCCTCTCATAGAAAGGCCTGTGTCCCAGAAGTGGGAGCACTACACACACACTGTTCAAAAAATAAAATCATAGCTCCATCGGCGACATTTCGTCCTTCCAATAAGATACAACTTCAGGCCATCTTACCGTCCATATTAGTGCGAGCTAGGTATTTATGAAGTCATCGGCTGGTTTTGCTCCAATTCCATAAATTCAGATGACCATACCAGTGTTATCGCATCGCTTTAGTACAAGCAAGTCTGTTGAATTATTTTGCAGTTATTTTGAGCAATGATGTAAAGTAAATAATTCATTGTTCGGCTCCATTATAAGAAAGATGGCCTATTTTGTGACCATCTGGTGAAGACCGGTGCACATCAAAAATAGATCCTTAGTCTTTGGAGCTAGTTTGTGGATCGGATCCATATTTCGAAGTGGAACAATTCGTCTCCTTAAGCAGCCATGGCTGAAGGAATCTTCTTTCTTTAACCGTAGTTTTGGTTCTTAAAATAATAGTGATCTATTGAAATATTTTATTAATCACTAGCTGACCCGGCCAACTTCGTACCGCCTCAGAATTTCAGAACGTTTTAACTTCCTTCCCTGGACTTCCAAAAATAATTTAAAACCAAATTTATGCAACTTTTGATTTTTCGACATCAATTGAATTTTATTTAATAGAAGAAGAGAAGATTAAACATATTTCCTATGTCGACGATTCCGCTTCCAACCGATCCTATTGGCAATCATTGGGTGGAGAGAAAATCTCTGTTCAGCAGTGGTCGTTTCTTAGAGAAATATCGAAGGAGGATTTCATCTTAATAACTATCATAATTATCTAATAATGATGCCATACTTTCTCTGCTGTAACATGTTACCAGTGACACAATGTTTATGATATGACTGCACAATGATTGGACACAGTGACCAGTGTCAAAACAATGAGCGATGCGCGGGCTCAACGATATACAAAACATTAGGACAATGTTTAGTAAGCCATTATTTCATTTGTTATTTGGACGGTAGATTTACTATATTTCGTAAATGAAAAAAAAAACACAGAAATCTAAAATGCGAATACTGTAATAATTATATCAAGCTAACTGTACCCTCAGCACGAGTTTTCAGTATTTGAGACGTGAAGTAAACTGGAACTTTGACAATTTCAAATTGGCAATTTTCAAGGAAAAAATTAGTTCCTTCTTCGCACACCAGAGGCACTGTTCCATTTTTTCATACAAGAAACGCTGTAAATACTGGAAAGACTGTAGTAAAAGAGTGAAAACTCGTGCTAAGGGTACTGATCATAAAAGAATGAAGTATTCGCGCTTCGCCCTAATACATAATTACATACGTCGCTCAAAAAGTCACGAAGAAGTGGCACTGTGGAACCAAATAGTTTCTCAGTCGAGGTCTGACAGTCAGGAGACGTGATAGACCTTGTAGATGACGCAGGATGAGCTGGACAAATGAATCCTCTCGCCAAGCATGGAGCGGAAGGGACTGTCAGTATCAAACTGACTAAAATCCACGTGTTCCTTCAATAGTCCTTTACTTTTCAGGGTCACGGCTATCTGTATAGACTGTCAAGCTACCCCGGAGGCGTTTGGCCCCAACAATAGTAATAGTAGCCCTGGGTCCAACAAACTGGACGTCAAGGAGGGGCAAGTGGTTTTGTCCAGTTATTAGATGATGTTGGATCTTGGGTAACAGATAATTAGCTTGATATTACAATAAGCACATGTAATTACTGTGGTTAATGCAATTAACTTTAAGCAGAAGTCGTAACTTAAAACTATGGGAATTCAAATATTTCGATAAAATATTGTGTGTTCAGCATCAGCTCATCTTGTAGTCATATAAGTGAGAGAAATAAGTCGAAGTATTGTTCACAGGCTGCTGGATGGAGTGACTCACTTTTCGTCTTCATATGCAGGTCTCGGGCAGAAGCAATAGGAAATATATGAATTACGATTATCAGAATCAGATTAGCCTATCTTACTAAGTAAACAGTAGTGTTTACTTATTATGAGAGGCTAAATTCCATATAGTAGAACTGTGTCGTGCAAGATTACTCTGATAACCATATTTTAAAACTTCAAAGACTGCCAAATTAGTTTCTGGAATCAGAATGGTCAAAAGCAGTTTCTGGATTAGTGCCTGGTATAAGGTGCGTTCCTATGAGGTATATGAAACCTTTAAACATAAGGCTAAACATAAGGAAGCCCGATGAACACAATTCTTGCTTTGTCAATCGCGTAACGTCGATCGGTTTCATTGAAAATTCTTTGACGACGCAAAATGCGTGGTCTACTGAACTTTACCAAACCCCCGAACCATTAACGACAGTCTGGCTGTCTATCCGAGGTTTTACTAGTAATCTGTGGTTTTACAGACGTGATTCTTGGTTATATTATGTCCTAAAAAATTCTTTGGGCTTTTCTTTTAACTAGGTAAATAATGTTTGGAATAGTCTGTTTTTCTGAAAATCCTTATTTTACTACAATATCTAATTACCATCTAATTAATTGTTAATCAGCTCATGTGTGTATTGTGTGGCTGGACAATGCCTGGTGGCGCTGGCGCACGATTGTGATGCTAATGTGTGACGTCACGTGCGCCTGCGCACCACTGCCTGTGGCGTGGGTGACTGTCTGAGCTGCACCTTACCTGCTTTAGGTGTTGAGCAGACAGGTAGAAGAAATTAGTTAATATGCATAAGAATTTATGCTTGTTTAACTGGCTGCTGTTGACAGGCCCTATAATGTTATTGTTAACGCTCTTAACCGGTTTAAGGTAAAGAAGTTGCTTGTAATCACTGTTTATATCATCATAATAATTTATCTGCTCATGTTCCATTTTACTGAGCACCGGCGCTACACCTTGTCCTTCCGTTACTCCCTGACAACATTGACAAAAGTCATGCTACGAGTATCATTACGAACAGTCCTCTCAAATAATTCCGCGCACAACTCAACTAGGAAGGTAGGTAAAAGAGTTAGTATGGAGTTTCTGCCCGTTCTTCTTCATACAACCTACTTTTGCGAATGGGTGTAGAATCAATCCCATCCCATCCCATTTTGTTATATTTAAAAAACGACGTTAAGTGCCTCTTTGATGGCCTAATTAAAATAAATGATTTGACTTTGTTTTCTTTACAAATGTTTAACCCTTATTCAAATAAAGGTATATATATTACCACATCGTGTTTTTTTAAATAATGAACTCTTACTTTTAATACGGTGACATTAAAGGTATAAATATCACATATTTATAATCTATAATAATTTGTTTATCTATTTTATTTCATTTGACAACCCGTCAACGTGATTTGTGACTGTAAGGTAATGTCAAAGTTGACCCAACGGTTTTGTTGTGAAAAAAGTCAAGTTTTTGGCGGGTGTTTTCAGAAATTTTAAAAGTTTGTTCAAGAAAAAATCTGATAAGTACTTTTCCGACGCAAATTCCAAAACTATAACATATTTTAAATAATCTCACGCGTTAGCAGCACTTGCAATTGACTTATCCATATAATTTAGATGTTTCAAAAATGTGGTAAATATCTTACCCTTGTCCGATCCCACGTTGAAAAATATTAGATTATCTATATAAAAATCGGTTGTCTTTTTGTATATTTTGTTTGGACTGCAAAAATCTAAATAAATATTTTGAGAAGTTCATATAAAGTTCTTACGTAACGTGTCAATTAATACTTTGTTTATTTCAGATATTCAATATATCAAAGAAAATAAATTTAATATAAGCAATACTGTAAGATAGGTAATATGCAATACTAATAAAAAATATTAAAAATATAAAATGTTTCATTTTCAAAATTTAAAATAAATATTATGAGTAGAACCAAGAGGAAGTCACTAGTCAAGAATCGAAAATTAAACCGTAATGGACAATGGTAACAATTTTACCACCAACATCAAAAATTTTGTAGTCATGAACGGATAATGGTAAATTATTTACCACCAGAAAAACTACCCCATCCCCTATTCTTTTTTAAATTTTGATTCAAAATATGAAATCAGTGACCCTCAATTACCTAAAATACAATGCAACCTTTAAAAAAAAATGCATACCGGCTCGCGTTTGTTTAAGGGTTAATAGAATATCCTTGCCCAACGAGGCGGATTGCTCTTGTATCGTCAATTAAAGGATTTTTTTACAAACAGCCAGATACGGAACAACTAGCTGTAGAATATACTAATATTTTATTTCGTAATACAAGAATAAGGAATTGTAATAACGCAACCAGGTCTACAAATGGCAAAAAATAATAATATTATTCAAATTCTTTAATTCAGCCACAAGTCCATAGTGTTAGTATCAAGTAATAAATGATCACACCAATCACCACATAACGATATAAAATTTTCCCATATGTACGTAAACAAGTACTAATATAACTACGACTGACATAATCGTTTGAATACTGAAGCCAGTTGTCATAACATTTTAATTATTTGATTTAAGTACAAGTTGATTGCGACGCCCACAAGCCTCACTGTTTACACTCAGCTACGTATTATGATGGGTTTATTGAGCATTAGTCACTAAATCATAATAAACATTGACTGGACCCACTTTAATTACTGGACCCACCTTATTTATTTATTTATTGATATAATAACTGGAACCCCTTTAATAACTAGACCCGCTTTAATAATTGCACCCACTTTATTAATTGGACCCACTTTAATAATTGGACCAACTTTAACAACTGGGCCCACTTTAATAACTGAACCCACTTTAATAACTGGACCCCCTCTAATAACTGGCGCCATTTTAATAACTGGACCCATTTTAATAACTGGACCCACTTTAATAACTGGACCCACTTTAATAACTGGACCCACTCGTATAACTGGACCCACTTTAATAACTGGACCCATTTTAATATCTGGACTCACTTTGATAACCGGACCCACTTTAATAACTGGACCCACTTTAATAACTGGACCCACTTCAATAACTGGACCCCCTTTAATAACTGGAGCCGCTTTAATAACTGGACCCACTTTAATAACTGGACCCACTTTAATAACGGGACCCCCTTTAATAACTGGACCCACTCGTATAACTGGACCCACTTTAATAACTTGACCCATTTTAATATCTGGACTCACTTCGATAACCGGACCCACTTTAATAACTGGACCCACTTTAATAACTGGACCCACTTCAATAACTGGACCCCCTTTAATAACTGGAGCCGCTTTAATAACTGGTCCCCGTTTAATAACTGGACCCCCTTTAATAACTGGACCCACTTTAATAACTGGGCCAACTTTAATAACTGGACCCACTTTAATAACTGGACCCACTTTAATAACTGGTCCCATTTTAATAACTGGACCCACTTTAATAACTGGGCCCACTTTAATAACTGGGCCCCTTTAATAACTGGACCCCCTTTAATAACTGAACCCACTTTGATAACTGGACCCCTTTAACTGGACCCACTCGTATAACTGGACCACCTTTAGTAAATTCGTCATTTAACCGACGTAGAAACAGCTCGTTAATAATTTTAATAACTGGACCCGTTTTAATAACTGGCCCCCTTTAATAACTGGACCCCCTTTAATAACTGGACGCACTTTAATAACTGAACCCACTTTAATAACGGGGCCCCCTTTAATAACTGGACCCACTTTAATAACTGGGCTCCCTTTAATAACTGGAGCCCCTGTAATAACTGGACCCACTTTAATAACTGGGCCCCTTTTTATAACGGGACCCCCTTTAATAACTGGACCCATTTTAATATCTGGACTCACTTTGAAACCGGACCCCCTTTAATAACTGGACCCACTTTAATAACTGGACCCCCTTTAATAACTGGAGCCGCTTTAATAACTGGACCCACTTTTATAACTGGACCCACTTTAATAACTGGACCCACTCGTATAACTGGACCTCCTTTAGTAAATTCTTCATTTAACCGACGTAGAAACAGCTCGTTGCTAATCATTTTAATAACTGGACCCGTTTTAATAACTGGACCCCCTTTAATAATGGACCCCCTTTAAGAATTGGACAAACTTTAATAACTGGACCCACTTTAATAACTGGGCCCACTTTAATAACTGGACCAACTTTTATAACCGGACCCCCTTTAGTAACTGAACCCATTTTAATAACTGGACCCATTTTAATAACTGGACCCCCTTTAATAAGTGGACCCACTTTAATAACTGGACCCAATTTAATAACTGGGCCCCTTTTTATAACTGGACCCCCTTTAATAACTGGTCCCCGTTTAATAACTGGACCCACTCGTATAATTGGACCCACTTTAATAACTGGACCCCTTTAATAACTGGAACCCCTTTAATAACTGGACCCATGTTAATAACTTATCCCATTTTTATAACTGGACCCACTTTTTTTACTGGACCCCCTTTAGAACCTAGACACACTCGTATAACTAGACCCAATTTAATAACTGGACCCATTTTAATAACTGGACCCACTTTAATAACTGTACCCACTCGTGTAACTGGACCCCCTTTTATAAATTGAACCCATAAATTAACTTGACCCATTTTTAAAACAGGAAGGTGATGGCACTACTTTTGAAAGGTCGTATGTGCCCAAACTTACGGACGTCTTTAAAAAAATTCAACTGTTATAAAATAAAAAAGTAACCGTAGAAAGTTCTGACAAATATCATTGCCTATCTAATGATATGTTTTTAGGACCAAAACTTGGTCTACTTCAAATGCCGATCGAAAAAAAGGTTTAAAAATCGCGTTTTCAACCGTAAAATAATTTAGATAGTTTATTGAACTACAACATAATATTTTTTTCAGATCGAAAAAAGGAATTTTGATTGTTTACTGTTGAATCAGAAATAGGTCGACTCCGAGTTTCCTAGCCTTAAATACAGTAAGGTAACACAACGCTTCCAATCAAGATGAGCGGGTATTTAAATAAAGCTGTAATACATTGTCATGATCATTATTTAACACAGTTTATTGGTTATATGAGACAGTCGAAGATGTTTATATTTATGTTTTTTCTCATTATTGGTTGGGGAGTCGAATGGTTTCATGTCGTCTCCAGATAAGTCATTAGTAGGAAATCGTTTATCACATCTTGAATTTGGCTATTGAAAAGACTTAAGGCGCTTCGATTTTCGTTTCAAGTGAAGTATTCCCACTTTTTTATGTTGGTTAGTCTTAGTATTATGTTGGTTATAATTCAGTCAATTTTGACTGCATCTTTCCCACTACCCAGGGCCGTATTCATTTTATAATTATCCCACCCAAAAAACGTGTCATCTCATGACCTTTTCTCAAAACCTTTTTTAGATAGGGACATTCTCAGAAAGGACATTTGGAAAAAAGGACATTATCCGTTGAGACGCAAAAAATAGTGCATCTGCTCTTCCCCCCAGAGTCGGCTTTACGTCGGATAGAATTTTCAATTCACGTTAAATATATAACTTGTAAGACACGGGAGTGCCGCTAAGCTTATTTTGAATGCGAATGGAAAGCCGGCTTATATGACAGAACCTCATGAGGGATGGTATTCCTAAAAAGAAACGAGCTTGACGTAGACTCATGTCTAGCCTTTAAAGTCCAACAAGTCAATAATAATCAACTTAGTAATTGACTTGTTCTAGCTTACAATGAATATTCAATTACTAGTCGTTTCCGTTAGTTCGAAAACAAATAGCGATTATTCTAGCTGCGTTTAGTAATTAGTATGAGCGGTCCATGCAGGCCATTACTATGAAGGTTGACTCTGAGCTGAATGAAACAGAGGCTGGTTATCTTGAGTCACAGGTTCAGAAGGTCTTGTTATGTTGAGGTAACCAGGTTGACTAGGTATCTGGAATAGCATTAAAAATGGAGTTTTTTTTATAATAATAATAATAATCTTTTATTTCGAGTATCATTGACTCATACATTGTGGATACACTATCAGTCACATTACAACATAAGACATACAATATTATTAATTCAATACAATCCAATAAAATTCAATTCATCACATTACATTAAAATTACATTACACAAACACAAGTCACATTAAAAATAATAATTTATCGCAATCAGCCTTTCACAGGAGCCATTAACTGGCAACACTGGCAGCCGGTTGTCAAAAAGTTACGTGTTAGAATTAAATTGTAAAAATATTATTTTTAAGTGTAAAATAAGTCTTAAATGTACTCAATATCGTTAATGTACTTATAAATATTAAGGATCTATGTTTGCAAGTTGTTTCGATGCAAAATCAGAGTGAAATACAATAAACAAAAATCAGCTGTCATCCAACGGACGAATTTGAAGTCATCACCATAACGGGGGAGTATTTTGATTTATTTACTTTAACTTGTAGTTAAAATAAATGATAATTATAGTAAGATCCTATTGCCCACTCAACTCAACAAATATTCTCCCTTCGCAAAGTGCAATTGGTGTTTTCTGTGATCTCTCTAAAGCCTTCGATTGCGTACACCACGATACACTTTTGCGTAAACTTCGTTAATACGGTGTTCAGAATGAAGCCCTCAATGTAATTGAGTCATATTTGTGTAATAGATTTCAATGTGTCGATGTTAGTGGCGCGAAATCTTCCAGGTTACCTGTTCAGCTAGGTGTACCTCAAGGCTCAATACTCGGTCCGTTTTTATTCCTGGTTTATATTAACGATCTACCATACTATTTGAAGAATATCTGCGATGTAGTACTGTTTGCAGATGACACTTCTCTGATCTTTAAAGTAGATAGGAATAGACAAGAGTTTGAAGACGTGAACAACGCGCTATCGAGGGTGACAGATTGGTTCACAACAAATAACCTTGTACTCAATGCCAAGAAGACCAAATGCATAAAGTTCACTTTACCCAATGTTAGAAACTTGGGTCCCAGCATCGTCCTCGGTAATGTAGAGCTTGAAACTGTTGATTCAGCTGTGTTTCTGGGTATAACAGTAGATTCAAAATTACAATGGGGTCAACATATATCGAAACTAGCAGGTAGGCTTAGTTCGGCCGCCTACGCTGTTCGGAAGGTAAGACAATACACTGACGTTGACACAGCAAGATTAGTCTATTTTAGTTATTTTCACAGCGTCATGTCCTATGGTATTCTGCTGTGGGGCAAAGCCGCTGATATCCAAAATATATTCGTACTCCAGAAACGAGCGGTTCGTGCCATTTACCAACTAGGTGCGCGAGATTCTCTAAAAGATTTCTTTAAAGAGATTGGAATTATCACAGTGGCGTCACAATACATATTCGCCAACATTTTATATATCAGGCAAAACATTCACCAGTTCAGTAAAAATAGTGATATCCATAACTTTAATACCAGGAATAAGCACAAACTTCGTGTTCCTTTTCATCGGCTTCATAAGGTGCATAATTCATTCGTTGGGATTGGTATAACCTTTTATAACAAGTTACCGTCCTCTTTCCTAGACCTGCCATTTAACGTGTTTAAAGCCAAAGTAAAAGCTAACCTCTGTTCTAAGGCATATTATTCTGTGAGTGATTACTTAGATGATAAGAACAGTTGGTCGCTGAGTTGAACACAAGACATTGTTCATGTTCTTTCAACAAAATTGCTAGCTGATATGTTTTTTTTGTAAATTTTTATTTTTCCTGATTTAGTTATGTAATGGTTTTTTTTTTCTGTGTGTGTATTTTTATTTTGTTTGACAGTCGTAGGGTATCTCTTGGTACTATTGTCGGAGCTGATGAAGATTGTATAACGATACTTGTATTGCATAGAGTCAATCTTTCTAGTATTATATAGTTTAATAGCAAGCATTGTGTGAGTACTATGTACTTAGAAATTTCAATGATTAGATACCCACGTCTTTTATTGACTTGAATAACCCTGGTGGTTGAGAGTATGTCATGCTCACTCAAATGTCTCGCTGGCGGTGGCGCGTGTTTCGGATCATTTAGTTCCCTTCAAAATGGTTGAGCTGATTGGTGCTGATGCATGTGTCATGTTCGTGAACGGGCGCCTTCAGTCGTGACTGGTCATCTCTTAGCTACCACGGTCTATTTTAAGGATTTATATTTCTTGAATTGTCTATTTTATATTTTCCTATGGACACCTTTTACTTGCTACATCGTTCTCACATTATGCACTATCTCAAGATGAATGATGTAACAAAGATTCTGTTATAATTTTGGCTATTGAAAAAGAGTGTCCATGGAGTTTCTTGCTCGTTCTTCTCCATAGAGATCAACGCTTTGGAATGAGCACCTACGGTACTTTCACTCGTTTTTATGTCTTGTGACTAGGACTGTAGCACCATAACTATTTTATGTTACCTAATTATTTTTTGTCTTTTGACAATTCAAAAGTGCCTCTAGCAGGCCTACTTGAAATAAATTATTTGATTTTGATTGATTTTGACATGTCGCTGTGTCACAACAGTGGGAGATGATGGGGCAATCTAGTCTATCCGCGAGCGCGGCCAGCATGCTGTTAGCGCTCCCCCGCACTCGCCGCACCAGAGACGTGCTTCTTTTGCGCAAAGTGGTGTGGAAGCAGTCTACGCGCGCTTCCGCAAACATCTTCGATGCACTGCAATAGCGGGGGAGCGCCAACATCATCCTGAACGCGTTGTTGAACTGAACTCGAAGGGCGCTGAACGTCTTTTGCGTATAGCTACTCCACAGACTGCACGTATACAGTGTAGTGCAGTAAGCTCTAAAAAGTGTTATTTTAACATCTGTAGTGCACCGCGCAAATCTGCGTATAACCATGTTCGCTCTGACCGACAGCGCCCTTCGTTCCCGCTCAATGTCTGCATCGTCCTTCAGGGTAGGAGTCACGAAATGTCCCAGGTACTTAAAAATTTCCACTCTTTCCAAGGGTGAGCCATTCAGCGTGATGAGTGGCATATCTAGCACTTTCCTAGACCCCCCCTGAAAAACCATACACTGACTTTTCTTTATATTATAGTGCAGGCCATGAATAGCTGCATATTCCTCACATATTTTCATCAGCCTCCTGAGTCCACAGACCGAGGCGCTCAACAGCACCATAACGTCTGCGTAGCTAATGTTATTAAAACAGATGCCATCAATGTGACAACCGATATGTTGCTCGCTGAGCGCCTCGATCAGTCCATTCACATACAGGTTAAAAATGGTGGGAGAGCTCAACCCCCCCTGCCTCACCCCGCATTCCAACCTATATGGATCCGACAATTTGCCCGCCCACTTCACGTTATTCACTTGGTTTCCGTACCAATACCTAAAAATATTAATAAGTTCACACGGTATGTGGGATGATCTCATCTTATTCCACAGGATATCGTACGAGACCAGATCAAAGGCTTTGGAGAGGTCGAGGAAGCAAGCGTACACAGATGTTTTTCTGTCAGTATAGTATCTGACAGCACTCTTAAGACACAATATCGCAGCTTCTGTGGACAATCCCGGTCGAAAACCGAACAGGTTGTCGTGTAGCTTTATGTACTTGTTTAATTGTGTATTAAGAACGCTGTCAAACACCTTAGCAATTATTGTAGCTAGTGATATAGGTCTGTAGTTGGATATATCTGACAAATCCCCTGCTTTGTTTTTTACCACAGGCACTACGATAGTCCTCAACATATCAGCAGGCAGGTATGAGTGTGAAATACAGAAGTTGTAGAACATAGCCAGCACCCTGCACATATGATGCCCAGCATGCCGGATATGCTCCACCGCTAAACCGTCATGGTAGCTTTGTTGTCAATGCGATAGATATCGTTGCCAGGTCTTCTTTTATCATCTTTGCGATCAAAATTGATATTCCTTTCTTGATATTAACCACTTTATATACTTAAAAGTTAACACATTACATTTCCATTTCCATATTAATTCTGACACCAGTTAGTATATTTTCGTTCTTTTGTGTTTCACCTTTTTTGTTTTTATCGTGGTAAAATCATCAAATGAGTCCTCCCACCACGGGCAGGGCGGCAGGGACTGTCAGACTTGCACTGTCTAAAATCCACGGTGTCCTTCAATAGCCCTTTATATTCCGGCGTCGCGTTGATGGAAATAAGTCCCGCGACCTTTGTGTTTCACCTTGAATTTAGTAACATTGAGGGTTCAGTTTTTTTATTGCAATAGATCATACTTCTAAGTTGACGATTTCAGTAATACCTTGTTTATGACAATAAATGTTTCTCAAACAATAGGTTCTTTAAAATAAAATGAGAACGAATAACCGCAAATATTACGTGATATTTAAAACCGATCCTTGCGCCACTAGGACGGATGGGTGGGCGATTATCAGAAAGAAGTGATGTCATCGGCTTAAACAGTATCTCTCTGTAGGATGCAGACGTTGAATCAGTTCGGCCTAGGCTTAAGGTCTTAGGCCTTTTACGAGTAAGGCCCACGCCTACTTTCATTTTAAGCTCCAAAATATTCTAGGAGTGCTGTTGGAACCTTGATTCAGGCAACTAAGATCAAAATATGTAATATCTTCATTCTTTTACTGGTTATTCCAGGGCATAAGAACATACGGTACCCGTAAGAATGAGATATGTAATAAAGTGAGTTAGTAACAGAACTACTAAGCCTTTGCAGAATATAGTTATAGAAAAAACTCTCAAACAGTAATGGGGTAGCAGCTTAAACCAAAAAGTTAACTTCAACTCTAAAGGTATGCGAACCAACAGGCCCAGCCCAGAGCCCTTTTAGGGTGACCTGCAATAGGTCACGGCTTCAATGATTTATTAACTCCCTTTTACCACGATATTCTATATCCAGCAAGCTCTGACACTAATAAACATTTTTTCCTCCAGGTCAGTATGGAAATCCAACACCATAAACAATTATACAAGGCGAACGAATTCCTTAAATTCAATCGGTCCGGTATGGTAGTTGTCAGGTACTCGTATCTAGTGGCCGTAATGATAGTATTTTTATGGACCTTATCGAGGCCGTGCGACTCTCAGCTCTGGTTATGTAACATCTACTGTGTAATACCCTGGAACCTGTTGCTATGGGGATCAAGGGACGAACATGTAACACAGTTACTTGCAAATACTCTGAATTCCTCTGCCATAATCTCACAATTTGATGCATCTGTATCGATATGTTCCATAAGGATATGTGGGTGGAGGCAATCACCTCGAATTCTAAGAAAGGGCAACGAAAAGAGAACGCAAAAATGAAACAAGATCCACAGTAAAAGTCCCGTTATTCAGCAAAGGTTGACCTCGAGCCATCAATAACTGATATTCATCTGTGACAGTTTGCTCCTCTTCCATCCTTCTGAAGCACTTTTTGATGACTTCGGTACTATTCGCAAGAAATCGAAAAATAAAATGTTCTGGACCCAATTTCTTCGCCAGTTTGCAATAATCGTTTGTTTAGCCGGATCAGCGGTTTGTTCTGGTTTTTCAACAATGGTGCTTGCCTGTCATTGTCCAGTATCGACTACATCGCTACCACCGGCCATTGTGCAAGTGAAACCACTTTTCGATACATTATTGTCTTAAAGATTATCTTGTGGAGCATTTATCTTTTCAAGATTACTGTCTTGTGGATCATTACTTTCATCAGTAGTATCTCCATGGTATCTATCTTCATGGTAGTTCTAGTTGTATTCTAATGTGCTCCGATCAGGTTCTGAGCGGCGTTTCTGTGATCAAAAGTATAATGACAAATAGTGACGCGATAGATAGACACAAAAATGTCGGTCGTTACTTGTAGTCATAAACGCTGGCTGTCGAAGAACAGGCTTTTATCGCATCAAAATAAATAACACACTTAGACTAATTAGAGTCGTATGTGTGTATTGTGGCATCGCTTTCTCGGAACGCGTTTCGATAAGTGTTTTATCTTTTAGGGCACGAAAGCCTGCATGAGAGGGTTGAGGGAGGAGTAGGAGGTGCGCGTGCGCATCCCGCGGCGGCGGCAGCGGCCCAGCGAGCCGGTGGGTCAGTCTGGGCGCGCAGTGATCGCTCGGACGCCGACCGCGCCGCACGCCACGTCGACCCAAGCTCGCACGCTCAAAGCCGCATCTCGCGAAAAAACACAATAAAACCAATCGACCCCGAGTGACCCCAAAAGTGCATACCGAGCGGCCGACACGAACGAAACGACTTCGCGAATACACAGAATAAAAACTAACACTAACGCTTTGCAGTAACACGTGAGCTTTATTAACTGTTAATATAAGTTATAATTAACATAAAGGTGGAAATTAAACTGTGCACTGGAAGATACCTGAGTTTTGAGCGATTGTTTCAAATTTAAATGGTAACGGGCGAGCTGTGTTAGCGGCCTGTGGCTGTGCTCAAACACAGGTAAGTTTGACTTAAGTTTTAAGTTACGATCTGATGTTTCGCTCAGCTGAGCGCTCAGATGGCGGGGTATTTGACAGTTGTATTTTTTTAAACGTGTCCACGCATAAATTAAGGAGTGCGCTCACGTATTCATTCAGATACAGCCACATATTTTCGTTATTTTTATAATAATACGTCTGTTGTGGACCTAATGATCAAATGTTTTACCTGTTGGTAATTGTTTGCATACTTTGGTGTTTGTCTCTGCAGTGGAATGCGTCGGCTTTGTCCAGTGTATGAACTGTTGTCATCATAACAAATATCTTGGTGTCTCGGTGTGCGGCTGCAGTCTCGGATGCTCTTGTTTGCACACCTGCTTCTTGGATTCTTGTACCTACTTTATAATCTATGGCGTTTTGTATGGTACCCTTTATCTAAGCCTGGTTTTCCTTAAGTTTGTCATCGGTAGCGATGTATGTTTGTCCGACACTTGGTTGTAAGTAGGTAATCCTAAATAAACTCGTTGTGGTCTTTATCACCTACTTTGGTGGACACACACAATGCTTGTGTGTTTGCCTTTAGAGGTGACTCTGAGTCATTATTACGTTCTTCAAGTGGGTTGTTTCGGATCCTTTATATTTTAATAAAATTGTCTTTGCTTTGATCATTTTTATCTAGACCGAATAATGTTCTATACTTATTCACATTAGTGTTATCCTGTTTATTTTCAAAAACTGTAATTCCAGAGATACATAGATGTATAAAATTTTATAAAGCTCGCACTTAAATTATTTGGTCATTAGCAAAAAAATCCCTGTTAATAAATAACATGAAGCAAACAAACAACAATGATTCAATGAGCTCTGCGATGTATTGAGAACTAGGTAGGTAAACTTCATCAGAAATCACCTGCCTTACTGTAATATTTATAAAAATAATGATGATGCATTTAGAATTAAAGGTAACATCACGACTTCTAATAAATACCTACATCATTACTAAACAAAATAATTTCAACTTTGAAACATTGAGGAGCTAAAGCAAAGAAATTGTTGATGTCAAAATTCTTTGTTTATTCCGTCAACATTACCTTTTTTTTTTTTTTTTTTTTTTTTTTTTTTTTTTTTTTTTTTTTTTTTACGTGGTAAAATCATCAAATGAGACCTCCCACCCCGGGCAGGGCGAGAGGTACTGTCAGACTTGTACTGACTAAAATCCACGGTGTTCTTCAGTAGCCCTTTATGTTCCGGGGTCACGGTGATGGTATGAGTCCCGCAACCCCGGCAGGCGTCAACATTACCTTGATGTACTCCCTCATCTTATTATCTAGTTTAAAATATATCGACTAATGGTTCAAGCAAAACCTAGCGAAAAACTACCTCATATTCATAAGCAGGAATAATGTTAGGGACCACAGAGGAGCATATACAAGATCTACATGGCAGTCTCGCATAGAGATGTACATATAGCGTACCTGTGCGACGGGTTGCAATCAGGTTCTGGTTTCTCGAAATAATCTTACGCGATGTTAAATAACACTCGTTCCCACGCAGCCATTATTAAACGGGTTAATAAAACAATTATTGAAAATAATAAAACACACATTCCGTGTTTAAATGAAAGTGAAATTGATCAATGCTTTGAGAAACTTCCTTTTTTCAATAAATTTTGTCTTCATAAAGACGACGATTCTTTTGCTTTTCCGTAGGACAGACTCGTTTTTTAGTTGCGCAATATCAGAAGTCCTTCAGTCCTAACCACAAACAAACCACATGTTATGTCAACATTGCTATTGTTTTATAAGGTATGTGATCAAAACGTAAACTGAAATGAATCGAAAGCCTTACTGAAAACTATTTAAAAAGATATACTGTTGGCATTCAATCAGATTGAATAAAAATACTTTTGTCCTTGTAATTTATAATTGCTTACATCCGTAATCTGTTAAAGTTACCATAATCTCACCCTGAGACAAGTTAAAATATAAAATTAATGATTTAGACAAGAATAAAAAAACAATGGGTAGACAGATGGTTAATGATAGTGAAGTTATTTAGATGATATGGTTGGAAAGAAACACTGCTGAAATGACCGCTATATAATTTGGAAAGTGGCAGAAAGATGGCGAACAATACCGTCTATCGACTGGCAGAATAATTTTCATGACTTCAAAATTCATTGAAACGATCCGACACAGTTGAAGGCTTCATCTCCAATTAGTGAATCGCAAATCCTCTGCCTACGCTTGAAACAATGCCCGTTAAACCTTATTAATAAAAGTAGTAATTATTATAATTACACATGTGATGTGCAGTCCATATAAGATAGTCGTGACATCATGTTTCTCAAATCCAAGGCTTCGCTTTTGTTAAAATATATCTATTGTTTACTTTGAATGTTTAGAGCATTCACCCAAATGTAACCGATTGGTTTTCATAATATGTTCCTTTGAGTAAACTGTTAAGTAAACGTAAGTAAATTGTAAAGTTGTTGTAAACTGGGTTTAAACCGTGTTAAAACGAACGTCCATTAGCTGATAACCATGTAGTAGCTCAACTAGCACATTTAGGTTTTATGATTGAACTTTTAGTACTGCATAATAAATAAGCTTTGTTAATGAGCAACTACAGATTTTAAAAATGTAACTTTCCTTGGTTGAGCTAAGATTTTCAATCTTGTCTTTCCGGATTAAATTTCGTATTTTTTGTAATTCTGATCAAATATGAGTCTAATATGAGTTTGTTAGTAGGTATTGTTGCTCATCTCAAGAGTTTTAATTGTTTAAATATTGCAAATGAAGCGTGAACACAGCCTTAAAAGTGTAGGTTTCATTTTCAATATATTTGTCTGTCTGTCTGTGTGCGTATCGAGTGGTTACATGTTGACCGTGACATATTCCTTGCATACAGTGATTCATAAAACTGTATTGTTGATTTTGTATATGAAGTAATTTCGTTTTGTAACTGAATATATTTTAAGACAAAAAATCAATAAAGTTTAAAATTATCGAAGCTAATTAAAATTAGGATGAATCCTTTTACGATTTCAAGGCTCAATGCGTATGAAAGTGTTGTGACAGCCCTTAAAATTGATTTGCTGTCACGGCTCCTACTGTGTACATTTTTATTTTATTGAATGTAAGGTAGAGCATAAACAGATAATTAAATAAAATAATCTTCCATAGGCTGGGGATCTTCTTTATTAATGCTGATAAAATCTTTTCTTCGTAGTGCTCTATCTTCGCAAAAGGCTTCTCCGAAAGATAACAAAATTATCAGTAACGTTTTGCTCAATAATCGATACTGCGATAGTAAATGTTAACCTTTGCAGACGACGTCTATCTCGACTAGAAGACATGTTGCAAGCTGTCTAACGCAACAGTTATCACCGGTGCACGTGTCTTTAGAACAATTAACTATATTGTTGTACACATCACGCATGTTTGGGATTGAGGACTCGCGGCTGGATTGTTAGTTAGTTGAAATTTGGCCAAATCTATACTGTATTATTGAAGCTGTTAGTGATCATGAGAAAAGAATTGGACTGTAATTCAGAATTTTACTAGCAGTCTGTAATTGACAAGAATAATAATCATGTCAGAATAACTGGGGAATAATACAATCTAAATGGAAATAATGAGTTAAACAAATAATGGAATACAAAGAGTTTACTGTGGCGTCTACTGCTGAACCCAAAAAGTTACTCTCCAGATAGATAAGGTTAAGATGATAATGATGAGACAGAAACAGATACTACCTAATTATTACAGGCACAATACATTTTATTATATTTTATGTAATTTTAAATGGAAACACTAAAAATTAAATAAATGTAATGTGGACTGACCAGGACTGACTGCATGTAGTAATGGCAGGAGAGATGGATATGGCAAAATGGTGAAATGCATAAGTCAACGACAAAAAAAAAAGTTAAACCAGTACTATTTCGTCAAAGCATCAGTACTTCATCATCATCATCAGTCTGTATTCGTCCACTGTTGGACATAGTCCCCACCCAAAGTGCGGCACTGAGCCCAGTCATGAGCTTTCCTCATCCAGTCTGTCAGTCTGCCGGCTGCCTTTCGATTGTTACGATCTGTACAGTTATTCAGCTTTTATTTACCGTGGTAAAATCATCAAATGTGTCCTCCAACCCAGGGCAGGGCAGGGCAGGAGGGACTGTCAGACTTGTACTGTCTAAAATCCACGGTTTCAGTCAATAGCCCTTTACGTTCTGGGGTCTCGGTAATTTGTTAGTCCCGCGACACAATTATTTAACTTAAAGTGAAAATATTTGCATGACCCCATTGATGACCCGAGCCGTCCATAAACGCCCACAATATCCCGAAACAAAGTACTAAACAGCTTGCATCCTATTACTAGACTCACAGCTATTTAGCTACAAATTGTACCTAATTGAGCATTACAATTAATTAGCTCGGTATCATAGCTAATTTGGTGCATGACATGTAGAGTGTTACAGCGGGTTTAAAAGGGGGTACTTAGAGTTTAAGCGATGTTCCTAATATTTTTTCGATTCTTGTATTTCCAGCAATGTCATTAGTAAGACTTCTAAAATTCGTAAAATGGCTACACTCACATAATTGATTGGCATATCTAAAAATAGCTTTAAGCATGGACTGAGCATCAGCTGGTTAAAATTGCCAAACATTCTAAAAAGAGCGAAAAATTATTATAGAGTCCATCTATCTCTTTCTTGTACGACATATAAAACGTCTAATGGTAATGTAAAGTATAAAAAAAACAACGACATTTACCTAGGGAAGATTCAGTCCATACTATAAGTCTATGGTCAGGTATGACATGCAATTCTGCTTGCACCATTTAATGAATATTAGACTTCTATTGATGATGCTGGAAATGCACTAGGTGAATCATTAGTAATATTGCTAAGTGGTTGTTTTAGATCCACTGCTCAGCTAGGGTGCTGATAGCTAGAAGTAGGTACTTACCTGATAGTCGAGCTCGTTGATAGCGCGGCTAGTGGACGTGACATTCGCCTAGTTTATTGCTATGTGTCTATTATGTACTAATTAGTTATTACTGTTGATATAAACGGTATGCGTGTGTTTATTTAGTTATTATATGTATTTGATTTGTTGTTGGGTAATCCACTTCAACTTAATTCATTATACATACGGCACACGGTTGTTAGAATTTCTTCGTCTTTAAACAGTGTATAATTTCTTTTTTTTATTTTAGTACTATTACTTTTTTCTTTATTCAGATATGGAATAGACATTTTAGAAAGAAAAGAAAGAAAATACGTTTATTTGGCAACCCTTAAGCACACAATTACAATTAGAAATTACGAGAATACAATTAATGTAGGTACCGTGTGCCTCACGGCTGTGCCAAATAGGCTCAGTTCAGCATAAAGCCAGGCCACAGGGAGCCTGACGCTGGTTTTCAACTGAGCCTTGTGAGACGTCACAGATGTAAATCAGCATCATTTAGGATATACGCACAGAAGTTTTAAATTGAACTATAAGCGTAAGTACCTAGGTTTAATATCTATATATAAATGAAGCCTTCATGTAAAAGAATTCGTTACTTTACAAATAATAATACATCAACATCACAACAACAATCAACGTCAATTTGTCTACTTCACATCAAGCTCAACAAACACGATGAAATAAAAACTTTCTAACAACTTAATTAGTATACAATGGGACCCCCTCACCGAGGCACCCATGTCTCATGGTAGGCACCCATGAAGACCGCCGTAAGAAATGCCCGCGTCTCAGTTGGGTGCGCAAGCGCCGCTCATGTGCGATCCCATGGAGTAATGGGGCCATTAGTAAGCTGATGAGCTTAATTTAATCGTGGCTGAGCGAGAAATGAGTGAGGTGAGATGAACTGTGTTTACGTTCGATGTATTGAAGAGTAGGTTTGATGATGATAAATGGAATCGATTTGATGTCTCACGTATACGGCACTTTTGGCGCAGTGATTGAGTGATCGCATGCTACGCGGCGTGTTACAGGTTTGATCTCCGCACGGAGCATATATTTGTATGATCTACAAGTAGTGTTTTCGGATCTGGGCGTTTTTGTATATAAGTTTATTTGTTTGTACGCATCCAAGACAAAGGAGAAATTCCTAGTGTGGGGCAACGTTTTTTAAAACAAATATGTACGTATTTACATATAGTTGATACCCTAGAAAGTCGTAGATAGCTAGCATTTTTACAGATTTATTTTCCCGATAGGTATCAATGGCATAATTGATGATGACATTCAATTCAAATAATCCATCCCACATTAATTTATCTAACCATAAAACAAGACTAACACACCACACCCAGTTTTACTTTCTACTTAAATCAATGATGCAAATTAATATTTTACATATTTCCTAACTAGCTGTTGACTGCGGTTTCACCCGCTACAACTCCCGTGGGAACATTAAATCGGGATAAAAACTATCGTATGTGTTAATCTAGGTTATAAACAATCTGTGTACCAAATTTCATCCAAATCCGTTCAGTAGTTTTTGTGTGAAAGAGTAACAAACATCCATCCACAAATACAAACTTTCACGTTTATAATATTAGTAGGATTCATCGAAATAGAAACCAAACTCCGTTCAGCTCAACTCAGCTCCGCTCCCACAGCTCTTGGACAGGTGTGCATGAAAGTGCAGTGTACTACGAAAGCCTGGCACACCACACACGTCGTACACGACAGCCATTAGACGGTACATGAAGCACATGCGCGGGCGCAACATGCCTTGCATATTATTGAGCCTGAATCTAGCAAGCTACTTTCAATATGTTTGAATTTGGATTAGTTCGAACTTCGAAGTAACGGAACAGTAAAGGAAGGTTCATAAATTCACGAGAATGGTTTATTAATAAATGGTAAAGCATTTCCTTTATTCTTATCATGATAAGTGCAATTCAGCCGTTAGGAACCAGGCGGGGGAACTAAAATTGGCACTCTGTATTAATTATGTGCAATGGAATAGGATCTACTTAGTAGATAATTGTTAAAGAATAATTTTAGCAACATTGAAATTGGAAACGTTGTTAGAGTGGCCACGCCAGCCCCGCGGTAGTTGACTGCAGAAAAGATTCTGTTTTATGACCCAGGTAAGAAAATAACCCGCATTTTTGGACTGGCCTGTTGGTCTAGTGGTTAGTGACCCTGGCTGCTATGCCGGGGGTCGTGGGTTCGATTCGTGGGAATCTGGCTGGGTGGCCAGCACAAATGTTTGTGTGATGAGCATGATCATTTGTTCTGTGTCTGGGTGTAATTTATCTATAATATGTATGTATTTAGAAATATATAAGTTGTCTAGTACCCATAACACAAGCTCTGCTCAGCTTGGTACTAGATGGCGTTGTGTGATAGTTGTGGAATATTATTATTTATAAAATAACTAAAGTTCCCACATCCTCAATATTGGTCTAGCACCACAGTTATCAAGTCCTGTCAGCGGTGGACCCGCGATCAATCTCCAGTCTATCGCCCGTCCATCTGGCCGAACATTACGTGACATTACCGCCCACCACTCTACAACTGAATAACTGATGCAATGCCATTACTGCCACTTAAACACTAGCGAGGATTCACAGGGTTCTCAACAGGAGATTAGAAAGAATTTTATTTGTTTCTTCGTAATTTTTTAATGCATTTTATATGATACTAGCTGTGCCCGCGACTTCGTTCGCGTGGATGTCAGAACTTCACAATGTATTTTTTATCAAATTGACAAAGTTTCATACAAACTTTCATCCCCTATTTTATCATCTTGGGGGTAGAATTCATCAAAATCCTTTCTTAGCGGATGCCTACGTCATAACATCTAACTGCATACCAAATTTCAGCCCGATCCGTCCAGTGGTTTGGGCTTGATAGTAGATCACTATGTCAGTCAGTCAACTTTGACTTATATATATTTAGATTTTAGGTGGTCGATTCTAGCCTTCTCCTTTTCTTTCTTTTTAGTGTATTAAAATTATCAAATGAGTCCTCCCAACCAGGGCAGGGCAGCAGGTACTGTCAGACTTGTACACACTAAAATCCACCGTGTCCTTCAATAGCTCTTAACGTCCGTGGACACGGTAGCTCGCGACCCCGGCAGGCTTTGGCCAGAAGGGCCTTCCCCCAGGCCCCGTCATCATCGTCGTCAAAATCTCAAAGAAAATGCCATGTCAGCAAATAATAACTTCTGAACAATAGAAATCTCACAATTTCGTCGTTATTAAGATTAAGACGGAATCTTAAACAGGTTGTATTGAGAAAACTAGCAGGTGTGTGCCATTCAAAGTGCATTGACTCCTTGATCAGCATATTTACTATTACTTATCAAATTATCACATTTTAATTTTTTTTGCTACACAGGCCTTAATTTGTCTCGCTTTACACCTGATATTTAGGTGCGAGGTATTTAACTGAGACTAGTTAATACACATATAATTCATCGTCTATGCCTTTTGTATTAAAATCATTTGAGTTTTAAAAAAACTTAGTTTTCTTTTAATTTCCAATTGTTCAGCATTCGGCTACGGCGTAGCATCGTAGCCTCGTAGCTCCGGGAGCGCTACGAGAATCCTAAAATTTAACAAAACTGTCAATCAATAATATAAAAATAAGTTATAGTACTAACTAACCCGTAATAAAAAGAAGCAAAATATTTATCAAATTATTTTTAAATGAAAAAAAATAATTATAATAGCCAAATATAAAATAAAACATGAGATTTTTCCCAAAGTTCCCAACTTCCCGGTCGCGGGACTCACGAATTACCGTGACCTCGGAATGTAAACTGCTATTGTAGGATACCGTGGATTTTAGTCGCTACGAGTCTGACAATCCCTCTCGGTCTGCCGTGGGTGGGAGGACTCATTGCATGATTTTACCACTTAAAAAAAACTTCCCAATAATTATACTTGTGTAGACCCTATGCAAGGTGTCGCAGGACCATCTCCGCGACAGAAGTGCGCTGTTAGTATTGAACTGGGTGACGTCATCGTCGCACGCGCCGCTCTAGCCATCAGGTGGGCTACTGGCGTAGACTGCACTAGACGGTTTAATAAGTCGCTACTTACCGATATTCTATGTTTGAAAGTAATTTTGTCTGTCCTTGTTTCTACCTTTTTCTTACCTTACCGCGGCCCTTGAAGGAAAAGGTCAGCTGTAGGTTGAGGCGATAAAGTCTGACAGCTACTCGCTACGCCCAAAGAAAATTAGTAATCTGAAATCGGATTAAGTGACGCTTTTAAATTTTTCTAGATAAATATTTGAGTTCTTCGTCTTTTTTCAGTCTTTAGCATAAAAATCGTATACAACATGAGCGTTACGTCAGTGAAGACAATCTATGTAAATGAGGCTTCGAATTTATTGCACGAATTAATTAATTTTCAACAAATAAATGTTAATTTTCAGTCAATACCCTCATTAAACTGTCCTATATTGATAACAGTATTTTTGTAAAGACACTCAAGTAATTTATATATGTTTTTGAATTCTTAATTTACTTACAAATAAGCGTTTATAAAGTGTTATTTTTGTACAAAATTAAAAGAGTTATTAGATGTCTTATATACTTGAAAAGTCCCGAAGAATCGGTCGAAGATATTTTGACAGTTATTATTATCTTTAAAGAACCTATGACATTATAACTTATGTACATTAAATAAATTTAATATTCCACAAATATCACACAACGCCATCTAGTCCCAAGCTAAGCAGAGCTTGTATTATGGGTACTAGACAACTGATAAACATACTTATATATTTCTAAATACATACATATTATAGATAAATTACACTAAGACACAGAAAAAATGATCATGCTCATCACACAAACATTTGTCCTGTGTGGGAATTGAATCCACGACCGGCGGCATAGCAGTCAGGGTCTCTACTAGACCAACAGGCCAGTCAACATTGAGTGCTAGTAAATAAATTATAATTTCAATTCTTCAAACATTAATGTCGTAGGTTTTTTTATTACCATTAAACGATTCATTTGCTGTACGTGTTTGCAAATAATATCAAAACACAATAATTTTATTTCATAATGCTTTGTTTATATTAAAATATACTCTTCGAGTCCCCAACCCACACATATTATGACACAGAACACGCTACAATTCTGAACTATGATTTTTTGCTTGACGATGTCTCTTGAATTGCTAAGTCGATAATATTCGTAGGCGATGTCATTCATTGAATCATTATGCACTAATGTGTGTAGGGTACTTATTGATGTCACCATCGACTTATCATCGTCAACAGCTACCTGTTTTCACACTTTTGAGTACGTAATGCTTCTCTGATTTGTGTATGTCTCACCCTGAGTCTTCCTGACGATGTTCTGTTCGTTTTAAGTCACCCAACCAACTCTTGCTGTTTATCTGCCAATGATTCTTCAGCCATCACTCTCACTTTGGTTCTGGTCATCTTTCAACTTTTTCGCTGTACTACTAAATTGCTTAGTATTTATTCGTTACAGTCAGGTTTGTAGATCCAATCTCTGTCACAAAGTCTGATTTATGACTTTTACCAAATATTGCAAAATATTTCGCAAATAAAAAACCGCGGCATCTGTACCTGGACTTAGCGTGGGCGCGCGAGTGCACAGATCGAGCGATTGTTTCATCTAGCGCCCCCGCGCCGATTAGCGGCGGCGCGCACTTCTCCGCCCGCCCGGACAAGTGTCGCTCGTCTGCGGCCCAGCTTAGCCACTAGACCCACAGACAGCCTAGTGTTAGTCCTCAGGAGTGAGCAGTACGAGACAGAGCCTCTGTTTTCGATTAACATTGGTGAGTGATAGAAATATTATGCTTTAAAGTGCAAAGTTCAAAGTTCCAGGCAAGCGACTGAGCGAAGCATATGCTAAAGTTATGTATATTAAAGTAATCCTTGGAAAAGTTTGTAACCCATATTTTGTTTATCAAATTAAAAGTCAAGAAGTAGTAATGTTGCGATAAAATCGAGAAAATATGGGAATCTGCGTCTTACCAGTCTAACTCTAAACACACAGTAAACAACTAAGAGAAGTAAAAAAGTGCGCGAAACTCGCGAGGATATCTACTTGAAAAATGATTTGCGCTTTCCCATGTCTTAAAGTATTGACTGATCTGAAAAATATTCTTTGTGGTACATAAACTGAAATACTTTGTTTAGTTGGTTTTCTTTCCACATCGCCGTTATTCCTAAGGTCCTCTGAGCGTGGATACCATCATCTTGTTATCCATCCCAAACAACCAAATTATTCCTTGCGTAGGTTCCAACCTTGAGCAACAATAAATGATAGGTATAACAAAAATGTAAAGTGACATGAAAATGATTGGTCTATTGTAAGGATCGTCTCTAAATTGAGAAAAAAACTGTTTTAAAGTCTAAGAGTGTGGGTTTGGTGGTGGGCACAGCATTTGTCATGTCATCTGCTACACAAATATTGTTTTTATTACTTAACACTTAAATTCTTTAGCTCGTTTCGGATTAGTTACCAAAACAGAAGTCACGTTGGAATATTTTGTATTTGAGGAAATAGCAAATGAGAAGTGAATTAACATACTCAATACTACCTGAGCTATTTTGCTATGATCTAGGAATTTCTATTCAGTTTAATATGCTAGCTACACGGGCATCATGGAAGACTTTGTTTGTTGATCAAGAACAAACCTACTCGTCTAAATCATATCCTTTCCTTAAAGTTTCTGATCTTACCGTTCTGTGTTGTAAAGATAAAATTTATATGGAACGGAGGCACCGTTCCATTCAAAATACTGTACAACTGGAATCCGATCCTAAGTAGTTATGATGATCCGTCTATATTTTCCAAAGCATTGATTTCATCGAGAGAAAAGATTGGATTACATCAAATAAGTGAGCATTTACTGTAGTATTGATTTACCATTTAGCTTCTGCTACTGCCATCGACCAATCATCAACATCGTGAGTCATCAAAATGATCTTAGTATCATATAACAGATAGCCTTTTTTCCTGTTAATCGCCATTTGATCACGATGTGTATGATCTGTATCATACAGAGGGTCTTTATTGAAGATGGCGATGGATTTAGAAATGACTTCATCTCCTCAATGTCAGATGTCCTCTGCAGCAATAAACATTCAGCTTCATTTACTTGTTTGTTTCCTTTGTCGTGATTAATATTTTCTAAAGTGAAGTCATTCAGTCTGTAGTTGTTAGCTGCGATTGGAGCTGGCCAGACGTCATGTTTTGTTATAGTGATATGAATCAATTTCGAGTTATCTAGAGATTAGGCTACTACATATTACTGTTTGTATTGACTTTTTGTGATACTGAATTTTTGATTAAAATGGTTATAATTGATACAAACCTACATACTGCTCTTTTTTCATTGGCATCAGGTAAATACAAAACAGATTAATTACTACTAATTTGAATAAGATTCTCTTTTTTCCCTCAATAATTCTTAAGGGACAATTTATTCAGTTCAGTGTTTCATTATAAATACTAAGAAATATATTCAGCTACGAGTAAACAATGATTCTTAAAATCATCGGAATTTATTATTAGTCGACGTTGTTTTTATCAAAATACAGGTTATTTATCCTTTAAGGCAAATGTAGCTTAAAATATATTTGTGTCTATTGAGCAATTCGTATTGTTTATAAATATTTATAAACGACGTATTCTCTAATTTATAACATTCCTAGGTAGTGTCATATTTTCCTAGCATTTTAACCTTTTCATTACGATTTCATAAATATTCCACCTTTTTCGACCAAAATTTAAACAATCGTAGGTACTGTTTTATGTCAGAACTAGCTGATTTCACTATCCAACAGGTAAATATGTTTTCAATTCGATCCAATTGTTCCTAAGATAAGCGTGGTTTACCAAATACACAAATTCTTCAGTAATTTATTAAGTCTAGATTCACAGAAAAACCGGCTTCCCGGACATTTGACTATCACTACTCAAGATCATCATCTACGTTTATTTATGTGCTTTATATTCGAGAACATCTCACCGTTTATTTATTCGAAAACCTCCAAATCACCTTCGTAATGCAGCTCAGCATTCAGAGACTATTCACCTAGCAGTTGTAGGTAGATATTCAAACTGCAATACTCATTGTCATCCCAAAAAGGAGTTTTAAAACCTGTGTAATACCCCCTGTTTGGGAGAAAAGGCTTTATTCGAGTGACGTCATTGTTCGCTAATCCTTGACACTAAAGTCTGAAACCAGTCCTTATGACTAATATGTATATTTGCGCCAACGTTTATATAAAGTACCCGCGAGTGTGCGCGTGAGTCGCCGATGTGTGCGCGCATTGAACAAACATTCGACATTCTGTCAAAGGAAATTATGTAAAACGGGTGGTTGTACGTTAATACTGGTTTTTATATAAATAACTGTTATTTTTAATGTTTTTGTTATTCGCGAATGATGTAGGAACGTGAGTGATGACCAAGTAATTAATAGGATTTAGCAGTGAGTGAAGCTCAATGATTCTGAATTGATGTAGATTAGTGATCTATTGTATTTTATCATTTGGTGTTAATAGTTTTCAAGTAAGTACTTAGAATACATAATATTTATGGTTAAAGTATTCTCTCTTTTCTATCTGTGTGACCGGCTGGCCACATTGATATTATGAACCGCTGAACTGATTTTGATGCAAATTTATCGACGGAACAAACCTTTGGGAAAATAATCTTTAAAGAAGTGCTAGTTGGAGCGGGGTGGTAACTAGTGACAGTAAAAACTGTAGTTTATTGTTGTGATAGTTCGGCTGATGATTTAATTGTGAATCATTATGTGATCGTCATAATTATCGCATTATTTGATTTTATTGATGACTCGTCTTATGTGAGCTATTGAAAATATTCGGTAAAACTTGTTATTTCTACAGAAGTGACTCATTAGCATTTTCATGAATACTGTCTCCAGCGCTAATACGTTCAAAGAGCGTCAGCATAATGACGAGGCCCCCTCTCAGAGGGCTAAAGCCTGCCGGGGTCGCGGGTCTTATACCATCACCGTGACCCCGGAACATAAAGGGCTATTGAAGGACACCGTGGATTTTAGTCAGTACCTACAAGTCTGACAGTACCTCTCGCCCTGCCCGGGGTGGGAGGTCTCATTTGATGATTTTACCAAGTAAAAAAAAAAAAAAAAAAAGCGCTAATACGTAACGATTGCATTATTTTTTACTAGCTGTTGCCCGCGGTTTCACCCGCTGCAACTCGAAAATCATCCCGTGGGAACATAAAATCGGTATAAAAACCTACGTGTTAATCCAGGTTATAAACTATTTGTGTACCAAATTTCAGCCAAATCCATTCAGTAGTTTTTGCATGAAAGAGTAACAAACATCCATCCACACATACAAACTTTCACGTTTATAATATTAGTAGGATTATTTTTTTGTTGGGGTTTTTAATGTCGGGTTGTCACTGGGTATGTAAAATATTGATCGCGTACTCGCAAAGCCAGGACGTGTCACTAGTTTTTAAAGAAGCTGTATATAATAAGTGGAAGCAAATAATGCAATGCTATTTACTTCCTATTATGCAAGGCCTGGTAAAGTTATTAGAGACAATGGGTGCAGTATGTACTTGCAGGTGAGTTGCAGGTATTAGTAGGATTGTCAATCGCTTCTGTTAGGGGTTCCGTGTTGGGGGCTTCTTTAGAAAACCTTACCTTGTTCATGATGCGACCTTCTACATCTACATAAAGGGTGTCCCAGAAGTAAAGAGACATTTTTAAAAATCTTAGTGGCCGAATTTTTTTTATGAAAGAAAATAAAGTTTAGGTGTCATGGCATCTATGGTTTTGTTATCTGTCATTTAAAGCGGGAATTTCATTATTGCGGAATATTTTTTCGAAAAAAGCGTCAAGAATATGAAGTATTTGCTAACAGAGTTATTCTAATTTCGAGTCTCTTATTAAAAATGATACAGTAAACCACTTTCTTCAAAAAGGTGCTAGGCGAACAAGTAAATATAGAATAATAAGATGTTACGAACAAACCGGTGAGACTAGTTTTAAGAAGATTCCGGGAAGAAATAAGACAGTAGCGGTACCTCGTAATATAAATTGGGTAAAATCGATTTTTGACAGACTCCTTCGACGTCCGTCAGAGTGGGAGCTGATAAATTAAAAATACCTAACTCATCTGTCGCCAAAATAAAGAAGAATGGTCTAGGTTTGAAAGTGTATGTAAAACAATCAGCTCCTAAATACATAAAGGACCAAGAGCAACGTGCAAAACGAGGGTGCCGAAGAGTTTACAACAGTCAGCTAAGCAAAGTACTCGTTATTGACGATGAAACTTATGTTCCGGTGGATCCCAACGATATTCCCGGAAAGCAGTATTTCCATTGTCCCAGTCGTAAAGATGTGGCTTACTACCAAAAAGTTGCACCAAAAGCCAAATTTTTCGCAAAATGTTTAGTATAGCAAGCTATAGACAAATTTCGCAATGCCTCCGAGTCATACATTTCGTCAGCCTCCATGAACACAAAAGTGTATCTGAACGAATGCATTTTTAAACAATTGATACCTTTTATAGTCAAGCATCATTCCCGGGATAAGGTTATCTTTTGGCCGGACATGGCGACGTGTCACTACGCTACTGATGTTACTCTGTACTTAGAGTGCGAAGACATCGACTTTGTACGTGAAGGAAAAAACGCTCCGAATGTACTTCAAGCTCGCGGTATTGAAATGTTTTGGACCCTGTGCAAGGGAGTACTAGAAACGACCAGAGAAACCTAAATCCATAAAAGCTTTCAAGCAAATATGGACCAAATTGTCCAAAGAAGTGGCTGCAAAATCAAGAACAGCCGCCCCAGGAAATTTAAGAAAAAATGCTTACATAGGTGTTGCCAACGCAAATTAAATGTAAACATAATAATTTAATTACTTTTGTTATTACTTTCAATCAAAATTATTACCTTAGATGTTTACTTTATATTTAAAAACTTGAAAATAAAGTTGTCTCTTTACTTCTGGGACACCCCATATTTCAATTGCATAGACAATGATAATTAGATATAAATGTAACTCTCATCTTTTGTTTTGGCCTCCCTCTGGTTTCAGAGTTAATTAAACTGCCTATGGGCTATGGCTGCCACAGGCCTGGCAGGACATGGCTTTGGACTTATATATTTATTACGTAAGTCCACATTTCCTCACAATATCAGTGATGTCCATGATAAACTTATGAATTGAAAAAGATACATTGGTACTTGCCTGGATTTGAACACACAACCCAATGCTCGAGATTTTGAGAAGCGAGGTGCTCATACTCGTAATTCATAAAAAGAGTTACTGTTTGAACCTGATGTTTTACATAGTCCCCCAAAAAAAACCCTTGAAATGAACCTTCATATCCCAAAGAGTTCCTCCTTACACTTCACAACTTAAAGACACCTTATCCCATTCTTTCTGACAACTTATCTAACTGCCCCACTTACGTACGACACAATGGGGTACCCGGAGCGTGCAGTGCGCACTTACGCACGCGCAGGCTGGTCGGTGGTGAGCTCGTAGACCGGCTCCTGTGCGCCATCCCGTGAAGGCTATTTGTGAGTGCGCTTCTATGTTATAATGTGGGTTGTCAGGTTGCTATAGTTTTGGCAAGGAAGAGACTTAATTAAACAAAGCAATTCATGCCATTTGGGTCGATGCAGGACCCAAAAAGACTCACGAACCAGACCTTGTGATGTGAATAATAAGCTAACAATAACCCGTTTGTCAGTCGATAAGAAAGAAATGAGAGTGGACTTAGAAGCGAGTTTTCCATTTATTCTTTTGACCAAATTCCATAGTTTCAGCCTTAGCCTTATACTTTCAATCTAAGAATATAAAATGTCATACCGATTCATGCTATACCAAAATTGTTTAGTTTTGTCTGTACGCGCATAACTTCCGAACGACTGCACCTATATGGATGCTAGCTGTTACCAGCGGCTTCACCCACTACTCGAAAATTATCCCACAGGAACATAAAATCGGGATAAAAACTATCCTATGTGTTAATCCAGGTTATAAACTATCTGTGTACCAAATTTCAGCTAAATCCGTTCAGGGGTTTTTGCGTGAAATAGTAACAAACATCCATCCACATATACAAACTTTCACGTTTATAATATTAGTAGGATTATTTTTTTGTTGGGGTTTTCATTGTCAGGTTGTCACTGGGTATGTAGAATATTGAACTCGTACTTGCAAAGCCGGGACGGGTCACTAGTTTTTTTACTAAGAAGCTGTTTATAATAAGTGGAAGCAAATAATGCAATGCTATTTACTTCCTATTATGCAAGGCCTGGTAAAGTTATTAGAGATAATGGTTGCAGTATGTACTTGCAGGTGAATGTATTTGGTAAAGGTAGGATGGGCTATAGGGATGGGCTACACTCTGGTATTTAAGGATGGGCCCTCAGTAGAAGCGAGCAGTGGTGGCCCAGTGGTATCGGCCAAGACTTACGAGTTGTAGGTCGTGGGTTCGATCCCTGACTTTCGCATTACTTTGTGTAATTTGTTTCATCACCACTGCACTCAAAACGGTGAAGGAAAACATCGTGAGGAAACCGGCATGTCTTAGAACCATCAAATTCGAAGACATGTGACATCTACCAACCCGCACTGGGCCCGCGTGGTGGATTATGGCCCACTACCTCTCACAAGAGAGGAGGCCTGTCTCCCAGCAGTGGGAACGTTATAGGCTGATGATGATGATGCTCAGTAGAACGACCATGTCTGATGCAACAACGGTACTAGCTCTAAACCTATGTTGCCCTGCTACAGTTGTTGGGATTGTGACGTCATTATTTTGAAGGACCTAACAGTATTGGTTTGTCTTCGACTCTTGACGGAGAAGTCTCCACCTTAGCCCATGTTTGGTCATGAAATAGTAAATTGATAGCTTATGAAAAAAACTTTAAATAGTGGGAGATCGTCTAAAACATGTAGATTCAAAAGTTCTTTGTAACACATTGATTTTGTTTGTTCATCAAATGCATAAGTAACAAGTGCAGTACATAAGTACTAATGCCAAATTTAATAGTACGAAAACAGAACTCGATACGTTAATGTGAACTGTGTGTCTTAAAGACAGTTTCCCACTAGAAAGTCTAGCCGAGTCAGTTGTAGCCGGTGTAGTACGTCGTGTTTTGAGAACGACTGCGCCGGCGCAGGCGTCGGGTTGCGTCCGCCCAAACATGCCTAGTCGCGGTTCTCGGAATACAGACGCTGTAGGTACCTACACATCGAATCCAATCGTAATGTATATGTCTAGTATAATGTACATACCTAATAAAATTTTGTTCTGGCAGTTCTGGTTGACTCGCTCAGGCAAACACGAATATTCGAAAAATGTTCGCGCACATGTGAGCTG
Source organism: Agrotis ipsilon (assembly GCA_028554685.1). Lineage (NCBI taxonomy): Eukaryota > Metazoa > Arthropoda > Insecta > Lepidoptera > Noctuidae > Agrotis > Agrotis ipsilon. The sequence continues at coordinate 17,175,839 of CM052969.1, read as the reverse complement.
TGGACTCGGTATTTGTGCGTACAAAAACATCACGCATAGTACTGATTCAATATTATTGCACTGGAAAAGAAAGATTGTAGGAAGATGCTATTGCACATGGCAATCTTGCATAAATATTAAAATGTGAATTGCTTGTATTATAATAGTTATTAAATAACATAACAGTACAACATAACAGCGCGTCACATACCTCTGTTGACCCTCATACCAGAATTTCAATTAATGCCGCTGCATGTGTCGATGCTTCGTTGGGCATAAATATTTCGGTTTATTTGAATGTTCTATGTTATGCAGTCGGGCTACTGCAGTAGGTGTGTCAGCTACAGAGTCACGTTCATGAACAATTCCATTTGATTCTTGATTTACTTTAACGACTTTTCATTTATTGTAATCTGCACAGTTCTCATCCATATTGTCTCCTAATTCAATAAGATCACCTACTGGCATAGACAAGAGTCAATCACTTATGAAACTTCGAAATTCTGTAACGATTTTACTTTTATCCAATACATTATTGTTTTTCCCATCACCATTGTCTTTGATATTATTGCCTATCTGATCTAGAACATCTGTTTCTTTTAAAATGATTCTAAGTTCCAGAGATTTCAATGTGACATCTACTGGCATAGTAACATGTTTAAAGTGACCCCCAACAGTGTCACGGTCTCATGGTGCGGGTAAATTAACTCATAACTCCAACCTGTGGGCGGAACTAAACGCTTATAAGGCGTTTAGCGCCATGTTAGGAGGTGCACAAAATTAACTTTTATTTACCGATCCTCCGAATATTTTTGCCTCTTTAGGAAGCCTGTCATGATTTGGGAAGTTCAACTTTAAGTGTTTAGGTCTAAGGGCTAGTATTGATTGATTCTGCTTGCAATAATTCAGTATCTTCGCCAGGTTTGGTAACTTGTTTGTAATCCAGTTCTATTTCACGAAGTCAAAGGATTCGTTCGGATTGTGTGTTTTAAAATGTTTAATTCTTTACTTTTTAGATCGAACTCTTCATTTTCATATCTTACGCCAAATCAATGCATTGTTTAAACAGCACATGACGTGGAAAACAGCTCTTTAAAATCTCTTTTTCACATAACAATGCCAACCTCTCAATAACCACGTTATTATAAGCGTACAGAATTGTATAAGAAGCCATATTATTGACATCTCAATGATATTTGACGCTTGCACTCGGAGAATGCTCCCGACCGCGGCGCACGCGACCGTTCTACTCATTATTATTATAAAACAAACACCATTGATAATACAAAAGCTTGCAATTACCAATAATTTTCACATTTCTAATTTGTTTTCTCTCCAAATCTTCATGTTTCTCTACCACTGGATACAAAGTATCTATTTTAGGAACCTCATCTTGACTATTATCAATACTATCATCATGTAGCAATAATTCATCTTGTATTACATAAATCACATCACCAACAGGTTCCCTTAAAACCTTCATTATAATTTGCCTTTACATTAATTCAAGTTCACCAAACATTGGCCCAACTCAACTCACCTAGTACATTTGCCACGCCAACGTCCAGTACCAATATTGGTGGACGATTGGCTGCGTCCCACGGTCAGGTAAACCAGTTCGGTGCAGGACCTAGGTACTGATCATATAGTGCTTGTAATACCTACTTATAGATTATTGCTATAGGATACGTGTGGGCCTGTTTTACGATAGCAGGTTGTGATAGGCTGACCTGTTCAACTACTTCAAATATTATTATAATAGAGATATTGGTAATATGTGCAAAGACTATTCGTTTTTAGTTAAATTTCTTTATTTTATTAAGAGTAATTAGTATCACATTTTCTGTAAACAGCGTGCATCCTAAAATACTACATAGAATTAAAAAAAAATACAGGGAAAGCAAGTACCTATCTTTTTTTTTATCCTTCAAGGATTATACAACCTTGCAGATTGGTATTGCCATGGTCAAAATTGGGCAGTTTGCATCGCTTTAAGTTACTGCACAATGATTTGTCAATATTGATCAATACCAAAACATAAGTTGCTAATTGCAAATGATAGTCTAATGTTCGCACTTGCCTACATGCAGTTGTTATAAAGAGCCGTCCATTAGCACTCTAAACACAATTGATCTATGATCGATCAACGCCTCTGAGACATGACGTGTGGGCGGTCGATCAACTGGCTTCATTTGTTTGTTTGTTTGTTTCAATTCCGGCAACAAGGTCACCTTACGAAGGGACACTGTGATTGGATGACACAGAAAGAAGTTTGCATGGATTAATAATTATTTCTTTGTTCTTTATCACTGTTCTCAACGTTTGTTCTGGTTCTATTCACTAAAGTGGGACATTTTCATTTGTTTTTTAAAGTCTCCAACAGCTCATTGAAGGATTTAAAGACAATCGGTGGTCTAGACAAATAAAAAACGCTTTTAAAGTGTTTCCTACTTCATTATCGAATTTTTAGATAGTCTTTAAACCGATTGCGAAGTCAGGGTGGTCGCTGCAAGTACGACATGGTCCGGTCGCGGTACTTGATGAAGTAGAAGGGTGCGACTGCGGAGCCTCATTACAAACTATGACTCATTTTGTCACTTTTCCTTGATCTTATTTATATATGTATAAACATTCTTAAATGAAGATAAATGATTAAACTTGTTCCGGTAACCATAACCTCAAGCAATCAGTAAAATGAGCCTCAACTAGCTATTCCTTAATGTCATGTCCAACAAGATACAAATCTGTCCACTTATCCAATCAGTCCAGGGGGCCGATTCTACTAACTAATTTCTGTCACCATTGCAGCGTAACCGCGACTGAATCGCGGCTTTTTAGCGTTTTCTCATTCTGCTAATGAATAACGACCCAGAATAAGTTACGGTTCAGTCGAACGCAACGATCGATCGACAGAACTGCTAGATCGTATTCTGCTAGCACAGTCGTGGCACAGTCGAAGACAAACGTCACATGTTCTCGCATTCTACTAATATTTTGACACTTGTTACGATCGCACCGGAACTGAAGTACGATGGTTCATCTGTCAAAATTAGCGGTTGATAATAAGTTGATACAGTGGAACTTTTGCAGGACCGATCTAGAACTTTTTTCATTTTTTTACCTAATAATAATGATGTTTTACGTGGATTTCGTTGTACAGACACCGGAATCATTTTTTAATCGCAGATTTTCAATTTTGTCACAATACGGTATTTTACTCAAAAAATTTTATTATTCCGAAATATAGATTATTAAAAAATATTAGACCCGTATTTTTTCTTTTGTCACGTAAACCAAAATTGACGAAGATACAACGCTTCTAAAAATCACAAAACGTCACTCGGTCGGTACAATTTTACAAGCGCAATGACGTCACAAGCCCCCACTCCCGAATTTGGAAGCGTTTTATCTCTGTCAATATTCGTTGATTTGAAAAAATAAAAAATACGTGTCCATTATTTTTCAATATTATTACTGACGGACTAAATAGATTATCAATTTATTTATGCAGTAAAATACCCTATTGGAAGGTTTATATTCGATAAAAAAAAATACTTATCTGTAGGTACATTGTACATCTCATAATTATATTATAGTTTTTAGTTTTTTTTATGTTGGAGGATATAAAAAAGGGATAATATTAACGATTAATAAAAAACACAAAGAAAGTATTTGGAAAGGAATTAAAAATTAAACAATTGTTGACCTTGGTTATGAATATTGTAAAATAAAACTTTATTAATCTTATAATATTTTTTTAAAGTCAATCAAGTTCATCAAGTAAATCAAGTTTAATATTTTTTTAATGTCTCATTAAACCTATTAGTGATCATAGTAAGTTGTATCACACTACTACAAATATACTTTATTAAATCTAAATATTTACAAAACAAAGAAATACACTCGAACAATAAGTAAACTAAATCACTAAACATAACAGAATGAAATAGGTCACAATAATTCTTAAAATGGATATGAAACAAACAATATTTTCGTTCAGTTATTATCTTTGAAGCCCAGAGTGTCGTGAAAGCCATTTACAGGGGCACCAGCATTCTCTTGAGATAAATGAAGATCTCTGAAAGAATTCATAAATAATGATTAGAAAATTAATGGCTACCTATCAAGTAGATATGCCTGCACATCAACTTACCTCAATCTGTCAAATTTCTGTATTCATATAGATTTTCAGCATTATTACAATACTGGAAATTTTACCAATTAAACATTAACATTGAATTTGCAAAATTTGACAGATTGGGGTAGGTTGACCTGCCGACCTACAATTTTTCATGGCACATCACTTTTTCTAATGATAACAGTTTAATATTTACTTGAAAACATACCGTAAGCCAATCTTTATGTGTTCTTGTAACACCTTCAGCATTTACTCCAACACACTGTTCCAATAAGCGTGCTGAGGTGGCTCGTCCTTCTCTGGACCGCACTTGTCACACGGTATTATTTTTATGTCCTTCCATGAAGGACAGCAGAAGTTCAAGTTGTCGAAATGAGGTTGCCTTTGCGCCCTTCCATTATGCCTGAAAAATTCACGTATTTGTACATGAACGGTTGCACTGAAACTAAATCTTTTCCAGAAACTATAACGCACCAATCTGCAAATTGTCACATATTTTATTTTTTTTATTCTTAGCCAATTCAAGTGTAAGTGGGATCGTGTGACTGTAACACTCAAGTGGGTCGTAAATATTAACTTAAAATGGACGTCTCGCGCAACATTTCCTATGATAAAAACAATATGGTGTGACTTTTGACTTTACAAATAATTATGTAATATTATAATGAAACAAATACTCACAGTAAATCAGTAATTTTGATGAACTTGCAACAAAAGTTTATGCTTCCCGCTGTTTGTTTATATTTGGATCACTTTTGACATGATTGACATCACCAAGACGTTTCGTTTCACATCTTCGGCTTGCAAGAGAATTAAAATGGAACGTTTTCCTAATATTTTATTATTTAACCATTGATATTTTCCATTATTGTATCAGTCAAATGTTTTGTCATAAAATTTGAATAATTTGTTATATTTTAAAACACTTTGGTGGCACCTATTTCTATTTAGTAACATTCATATTTCATACTGTGGTATCAATAAAACATACTATTCGTCATCCTGGTAACACAGGATAACGTTCCTAGCACCGTCGTAAATTCCCGCTACGATTACGCATCGATTACGATCCCGGTGTAATGTAACAAATAGTAGAATAACTTTTTAGGTTGCCATTGTTTGGCGATAGGAATTGTACCGCTGCGTAATAGCGATAGGCTGTGTAATTTTGCAAATTAGTAGAATCGCCCCCCTGGTACTCTTAAAGTCTAAAATAAATACAGCCACGGAAACGGAAATGGTCCTAGCTAAGTTTGCACAGATAAAGCTAAGCCTGATCTCATGTTGTTAGTGACGTCATCGCCGGCGGAAGCTTGTAACTTTTTTATTGCATGTTATTCTAGTGCTAACACAGTGGGTGTTGCATAAATTGAACGATTTAAGGAACTATTGTTTTTGATGTCAAAATTGCTGAATTGTAGACATTTGTGAGAATTGTGTTAACTCTAGATACACTTTGACATCATGCTTGTAATTAATGAAAAGTAAGGTGGTCCTTAATGCACCACCTCTTGTTATGGTTGAGGTTTCATTTCGAAATGTAAAAACCTTTTTTAAAAAAAGGGAACCGACTTCAAAACCAAACACAAAAAAAAAATCAATTGCTGTTCGTTAGTCTCGCTAAAACTCGAAAACGGCTGGACCGATTTGGCTAATTTTGGTTTCGAATTATTCATGGCAGTCCAGGGATTTTTTTCTAAGGCGGTAAGAAGTTTGTCGGGTCAGCTAGTTAGAAATAAAATTCGCGGTAAAAACTACTTATTCAATGTCCAATTAGAATTTTTCAATTTGGCACTAATTCGAAAACACATTTTATTAAATAGTTCAATAGAATCTTAATTGTAAATTATGATGTCAATTATACATGTTAACTGGGTGTTGAGCCAACTGAACATATCAAAATAACTACGATGTTGAAATCTTTGATGATTTTGTATTGATTTTAATATACATAATAAAATATATAAATAATAAATTTTGTTTGAGTTTCTGTGGCGTGTAAACGATTATCTGCATGATGTCATAAATCATTATAATGATTTAAGAAAACATGCATTATGCACAAAACTTAAACAAACACAGACGGAAATCACAGCTCGTGTAACTTCGGGGACCTTCGGGCCAATTCGGGGTGACGTCACCGGCGCAGACGCATCCTTTGCAGTGCTTACTGTTTGACAAGGTCGAACTAATGCCAATGTGAACACATTAGTGTATGTCATCGTTTTTTCTATGATTTGCCTAGTTTAATTAATTTGTTAGACTAGTTTTAAAGATGTCATTCAAAATTGAAGTGGTAAATTGTTTCAATAAGGCTAGTGTGCTGATTTGATTATAGTCTGAAACCTGAAACTTTACACTGATTCTAAATTTATTGTACCTACGTTATTTTCTGTTAGGTACCTATTTCATATGCATCCTCGGAGTACCCTCAAATTATATCTTATCCCAGTGAAATTTGTACTCTGCTCTCATTAATTTTAATTCACAATTGATTGGATATTCTACTAAGTCAAGACGGTAGAGCTATTAATAAGTCTGTAATTATAAGTGTTGGATGGAAGAAAGCTACCAAACGTTTTGACGATATGGTTAGCGTTTTGCCTGAGCGATTAGTGCTGCGCTGCGAGTCGCGGGTTCGATTACAGCACGGCGCAAATATTTGTATGATCTACAGACTACAAGTAGTTGTTCCGGATCGCACCCACGACACAGGAGAAATTTCTAGTGTAGGGCAACGTTTTTTTTTAAATAAAATATGAAATACTTACTTCTGAACTGATTTGTGTTTTAAAGTGAATTTATCAACGGGGGTGGTTCCTTAAAACTAAGGTCCTTATTTCTAAGGCTTCACAGATAATTGTAAATGCACATATAGTATTGCTCACTACGAATTACAAACCACTCCTGCAGGCCTTTTGTATACAAATTGAGTGATATATACTTTGGAGTGCGGCCAGCTCAGACCATTGTGTGGACGCCATAATAGTGAAGGTAGAAAGAAACGCTCGATTTTGTTTATATCATGATTTATTAATAGACTTCAGATATGGTCATAGTGGCTATTTATAACCGTAGATTCTTGGGCCAAGAGATATACCTAGTTGTATCTGTTTATGATAAGAGTGGTGTGGTCAAGGAACTTGGTCAGACTCATTTAAAGATATCTTTCTTTATAATATACTAGCTGCTGCCAGCGGTTTCACCCGCTACAACTCAATAATTATCCCACGGGAACATAAAATCGGGATAAAAACTATCCTATGTGTTAATCCAGGTTATAAACTATCTGTGTACTAAATATCACTCAAATCCATTTAGTCGTTTTTGCGTGAAAGAGTAACAAACATCCATCCACACATACAAACTTTCACGTTTATAATATTAGTAGGATGTTAGTAGGATTTTCTTTGAGTGTCAAAATCTTCCCTGATATAATCAACTTCCGCCTTTTTTGAGCTCTGAGGTCGTATTACAATTTTCTCCGCCTCTCTGTATTTAATTTACAACGTACTTGAAGTATTTACTGCGTTTATTGTTTCGTTATATGAAAAAGCGCCTCTAGTGAACGAACGAGGACCTAATTTTTTCCTCATTAACATCAAAGTTTACTTTCCGCCACAAAAACTGGAAAAGACATAATAGAGCCTCTATTAGATTCAAATTATTCTAAATATCGCCTGTTTTCACTACGTACTAATTACTAATCTATCAGACCGACTAGGTTATCAATTGGCGGCAAATTTAATTATAAACATTAGATGTAATATGTAAACAAACCGCTGCCCTTTGATCTTTACCTACTGCTACCATTTAGATTAGATGCGATCTAAATTGCTTGCAACTCTAAGACCGACAATTGTATAAACGTTTCCTGCGACATTTAGTTAATTAGAAACAAACTAATGTTTGTTCAAATGTCTCTCGAAATCCGCTTAACCTTGGTCTTATAGTAGTGAAGAACAAAGACACGTGACTAGAATAAGTTAAAGTGCAGTAACTTTCGCTTGGGAAGTTTGCCCGTTTGTGGAAATTGTCACTTTCTTCTGTAAACACACATTACAATGTACGGGACATAGGTAGTGTAACTTCATAGTAAGTTATTCAAACTTACTATTGCAGAACTAACTTATTCAATTTAGTCAAAGTTAATAACAAGGACGACTTTGTATCTCTATATAGGTACCTAGCTTAAATCAAGTAAGGGTAGATAATGCGCCAAAAGCCTCAGGAAGCCCTTTGCTAACTGCAATGTATCTTTGACAGACTTTTCTAGATTCCCACCATCAAAAATACCGTATATGTTATTTCTGTGCCTGTCATCTTCAATCTTCCGACGGAACCAAAAACATTCAGTGATTTCTAGTGCAAAAGGAGTCTTAAATTGTAACGGATATATGCCTTATTCACAATCTCTAGCCCAGATTAACACCATCGATATCCTGCTATCAAGCCTCACCGCAAATATCGTCCCCGTAGTTGGAAAATTAAATAACTCTGATTTTGTAGTTCTGAGATAAACGCGATTTAGTGTTTTTTTTTCAGTTAATGTACATTTGTTAAAAAATGTGAGACAATTTTACTGTCGGTAATTTGATATTTTGTGGACCTGATTATCTTTTATATTATGCTTTAACAAACTGAACTCAAACTTTAACGATAACTAAATAACACATAAAAAATCAAGTTGTTTAATTTTGCCACAACTGTTATTTATAACGTACTAAAATTATCTACTTATTTTGGCTATTTATTTAGTTTTCCTACGAACTAAATACATTTGGTGGAGTAAAATTTGGTGAAATAAATGCAGTTATTGAATTTATCAAACTCGAAGTATTTTGAAATGTAAAATTTTGTGGCTATGTACGTTACTATTACTTCGATATTTTTTGAACAATTATTGGTATCATATAAAATAAAAGTTGTTTTATGATTCGCACCCTTCCTGTAAAAAAGCGGTAAGTACACATCGGACAGGTTTCTAGTCATGAGAGGTCTACACACCCTTGTAAAGCGTCTTGGAGAGTTTCCACACGATCAACTGACAGGCATACATCATCAGCATAGATAGATAGATATATTCTACTTTATTGTACACCAAAATTGTCACACAACTATTATAAACTTTACTAATTCTATGGTTATAATGACGGTCTTATCGCTTATAGCGATATCTTCCAAAAAACCAGAGTGTGTCAAGCACGGGAACCCTAGACGTCTTACTCTTCGCCAGTTCGCCCTGAACCGTGAGATGTCGAAAACACTTTTATCAGTGCGAAAATTGAACATCATTTAGCAGAGCCGAGAAATAGAGTGAAAATAACGTGGGAGCCACGACACAACCTTGCTTCACATCGCTGGTTATATTAATTAGGTCTGAGAAATCGTTTCCATCCAGCCTTTTTCAACACTATCCAAAGTGGAGCGCGCGCGATCGAAGGCCTTTTTTAAGTTAACAAAACATGTACAGAGGACGGTTTTGTTCAAGGCTTTTCTCTTGAATTTGTTTCATTATGAAAATGCCGTCAACAGTTCCTCTGCTGGGTGTAAACCTGCACTGGGTCTCTGGAAGTATCTGTTCTACAAGTTTTGATAAACGGCTATCTATGATATGAGCCAGTACCTTCCCAGTGGAAGACAGGAGATAGAGATGCCTCTGTAAGAACCACGGTCCAATAATTCACCTTTACCCTTATAAAATTTGCAAATGGAGGCATTCTTCTAGTCTTGGGATACAATTTCGGCTTCCCATACCTTGAGCAATAAGTTGAAGAGCCTACTTTGTATTTGTGGACCAGCATATTCACAAACCTCTGATGGTAGACAGTCGGCTTCTGGTGTTTTACCGTTCTTCAATCTTTTGACGGCTGACATGAATTTACCAAAGGTCTGCTAAGTTCTCCTTGATGGGACGGCATTCAAGATTTCCAATGTATGGTAAATCAGTTATCTGAGAGCAGAGATTCAGAGCGTTATTGAAATGTTCAGCCCACCTATTTAAGATTTGCTTATGATCTGCCAGTGCTTATGGTCTGAGTAGGGTCCGAAAATTGTTTTCAAGCCTTCGATAAATCTGCTCGTTTGGTTTGTGTCAGCACAGAGTTGCATGTCTATTGCTCTATCCAGCCACTATTGATTTTTAAGTCACGGATCTTAATTTTAAGTTCGCATTGAATGGATTTTCGTCTAACGGTGTTTCATAGAGATTTCAGTTCTAGTCTGTAGCTTTCAAGAAATGCTCTAATTTCCTTGCCTATGTAAGTCATCGAACCAGTTCTGGTTTTTCTTTAGTGGTTATGGTATAGTACATGACACGCTATCATGAAGATTTTTGGCATATAAACGCCTTGGTGCCGAAACAACACAAACATTCACTAGTTTCTTATGCGCTGTGCGTCGAGGAGCTTTTATTTACAAACGCACCTTCGATCGAATAAGTTGATGGTCTGACCAGCACTCCACACCCCACAATACTTCTTGTTACCAAGATGTGATTTAGATCTTTTTTTACATACAATAATGTAATCAATAAGGTGTCATTGCTTGGATCTAGGGTGCATCCACGAGGTATTATATTTTTCTGCTAGGTGAAAGAAGTTATTAGTCAGGCACAGGTCAAACTCTGAGCACAGAGTGAGAAGCTCCAAGCCATTAGCATTGCAGTTCCAGGCTGGGCAGACCGTCATCGTATGCTTCACCGTGTTCTCTGGGCGGTCCACACAGTGGTGACACTCGGGTGTATCCTCCCGCTGAATCCGAAACAGGTACCTCCCGAAACAATCGTGTCCGGTGAGGACCTGCGCCAGACGAAAGATAGAAGACAGAAGCCGTAGCGCATATCCAGCCACTCCTCAAAAAGGGGCCTTACCGCCGCGATTGCGGCGTGCCCGTGCTATAGGTACCTACTAATGTTTTTCTGCTGCAAATTATTCGATAATTGATTTAAACGTTGGTACCCTACGTAGTTTCACTCTTAAAAGAATGTTTTAACGAAAATACCCAACTAAAAAAATTTGTGTCACAACCTAAAAGTAACCTTAATTCTTCTACTTAAGAGTCAAAATTCCAATGAAAGCAGATGAGTTATCAACTTCTCCCACAACTCAAAATAATTGATATTCAAACAGATAACATCAAGTATTTATAAATTAAGTACGTTATTTCAGAATTCTGCATAGCAGAATTAAATAAATAGAGTTATTTAGTTTTCCTAGAACTTAGTTAGTTTTGTGAAAGAATTTTGAAGTTGAGGAAAAATTCAACAACTCATGTTATTTAATTTATTTGACATTCAACTTATCATTGACCACAGTTATTGATTTATTTACTGAGTTATTTATTTTTCCTTTAAAAAAATATTGTTTGTCTGAAGATATTTATTATTCCATCTGTTCGACAAAAATGGCTATATTTTTGGAACGGAATAAGATACGAAAACGCCTGTAAGGCTCAAATGTGCGGCATGTTTTAGGTGTTTTGAAAATAGGGAAAAGTCAATATCGCCAAAATCGGAGTTATTTAATTTTCCAACTACGGGGACGATATGCTTTCACTCTCAGCGCCTCATCAATTCTGGCCACATCCACCGTACTACATTATGTGGTACACACGGCTACACATCAAGCTATACAAAACCAGTTTGTCTTGGACTCGCTTCGTACGATTTTTCACACTATGAACGGTCAGCTAATACTTGTTTTGCATAGCCTAATGTGTAGCCGCGTGTGTACATTCATGGCGGGTAACCATTGCACGCGTGTGTTTGACAGTTCTACATGAATTCTGCCGGTACCGGATGAGACGTGAATCAGGTGACGTTCTCACAGGAGATGTGGATCACATAGTGATGAGGAGTTTCTCTGTCTACCTGATATTGGTTAAGCCCTTTCACTATCAGTTAAATTGAAGGTACAGGCATTGGGGTATCAATTTATCTTTATAATGGTTTCCACACCCCATTTGCATGTGTTATTCTTTTGTACTACGTCATTACAAAATTAATTAGAATGTGATTAGTGTCATTGTTGGTTGTCACTTGTTAATTTAAAAGAAGTCACAAAGGCTCTCCTTTTACTAACCGGTGCTTTGATAGTCCTTTTTTTATCGTGGTTAAATCATCAAATGAGTCCTCCCACCCCGGGCAGGGCGGGAGGGACTGTCAGACTTGTACTGACTAAAATCCATGGTGTCCTTCAATTGCCCTTTAAGATCCGGGGTCATGGTAATGTAGTAATTCCAGCGACCCCGGCAGGCTTCGGCCCTCTATAGGCCCCGTCATCATGCTGACGCTCTTTGAGGCGCGTGTGGAACACAACGCGCCGTCGACCCGGGCATGGTCCATGGCGGACAGCGAGTTGCCCTTTACTCGCCGCCCGCATGCCCGTTTTGATAGTCCTTAGCAAAAATCTGCGGATACTTTACAATTTTAAACCACAGCAAATAACTCATTTAAGTTTAGTCACGTGTATTTTTAAGGTGACTTTAAAAATAACTTATGTTTGACATGAATTACTTGTTATTCAGATTTTTTTATGGCAATTCGATAGCAAAAAGCTTAATCCCCCTGTTAATCAGAATGTCGGAACATCAATACTTGGGAACCTGTTCACGTATTAATATTCGTTTGTCGTGTGTTAATGTCGTTCGCCTCACATTATGTCACCGTGTTACACGTATTTGTGAACATAGACCAGCCAGGCCGAGCAGGACAAAAAATTGTTTATGAAGTTACTTTTTTACCAAATATTTACAAAAATCTTGATTTCGTTACCTTAAATCCATGTCCACACATCTTAAATTACTACACAAGTTTCAATTGCTTTCAAAGTCAACAACGGATCTGTTATAATTCGCCTATATTATGTTTTTTCTTGCATCACTGATAAATTGTATTTTTGACGACACAACCATGTTGTACATTTATTGCTACAACTGTGTATCGCAGGTCTCAAAAAAATAAATACACGAAACCAAAATAAACCCGAAATTCTGACTATAAAACATGCCATCTAAAATGGGTACGTATTAAAATACCGAAATTTAAAAGACCGAATTTTAAAATACCGATGGACGGAATCCCGAAAATTGAAACGCCGAATGGTTGTTTGGTCGAAAGTTTTAAATCTCGAAAGTTCATTTGCCCGAAAGTTTAAAATCCCGAAATTTAAAAACCTGTAGTTTAAAATGCCGTAAATTTCCTTCACAGCTAAATATGAAACGCGAAGGGCGAGTCTTCGGCGCCCAAAAACCGAACAAACTGGCTAAGGGAAGAAAACCCTGAGATAAAAATAACAATACTATGGAAGCAAGACTCAAAGAAAATCTACCCCAGGAGGGTACCGGCCTAGCTGGAGAATCCCTTCCTGAGCTTAGCTCAGGCTGCCCCGCGTATTCTGGGGGGGGCAAAGTATTGCTACCTAAGGAAAAACCAAAAACATTGACCCAACAAATATTCCACCCGGGTCTCTTTAATCGTCAACGTTCAGCATCATTAAGCGATAAAACCAGTGAAACAAAAACAAAACACAACCCTACACAGAAACAACTCATTGATAATAATGAAAATTACCTGGACGAACCCAATCTTAACCCAAACGCCCCATGGCAACGAGTACCAACCCAAAAAAGAGTCCGATCCCCTGAGGAAAAAGCGGGCAACTTAAATCCCAAAAGAGTACAGCGAAGGGATCTGCTTACAAGCCAACAAGGAAGCATAAACGAACCAAAACAAAGCAAAGGCTTAGATATTGAAACAAGTAACAGTTTCTCTATGTTGGACATAGAATTGGATGATGTCACCCCAGTTAAAAGGACCCCTAAACCACCACCAATTGTACTCTATGGTGTCGACGATCTTCGAAATTTAACAGAGTTAATAGAAGAGGTCGTAGGAAAAAATGACTACACCTATAAAGTCGTGTCGAAAAACCAAATGATCATATCTTCAAGTACGGTTGATAAATATAAAACTCTAATTGAACATATCAGAGCAAAAGGACTAATTGGCCATACTTTTACACGTAAAGACCAAAAATGTATGAGAATAGTCATCAAAAACCTTCATTTTAGTACTCCAAAGGAAGAAATCATTCAAGCTATTGAAAACACTGGAAACAAAGTGCAAGGGGAAATAGTTACAGCACGGGTACCGGGAACTAAAGACCCCTTAAACACTTTCTTCGTTAATGTAGTCCCGCACGAGAATAATAAACTTGTAAAAGATATAAAAATCATCTACCATCAAAGAGTTACTATAGAAGACCCAAAAAGAAAAACTACGATAGTACAGTGCACTAGATGCCAACAATATGGCCACAGCAAAAATAACTGCATGAGGCCATATAGGTGTGTAAAGTGCGCTGGCGCACATAAAACTACTCAGTGTACCATGGACAAAAACACCCCAGCAGTGTGTACCCTTTGCTCTGGTAGTCACCCTGCCAGTTACAAAGGATGCACTGTATACAAAGAAATACTTGCCAGAAAGAAATTAGGGAATAAACCTCGAACAAACAAAACGAACCATATAGCAAGTACAAGTAGTCAAACAACACGTTTGTCTACTGATAGCTACAACGCAAACGATATTGACTTAAAAAAAAAGACCGAGAGTAAACAAAAAGAAAAGAACCATACCACACCAGAAACTACAAAACAGTATAGTGAAGTAGTAAAAGAAAACAGTAAAAAGAAACCCATTAATAATGCTGCAAAATATAAAGTAACAGATTATGAAGACAGACAAGAAAATGACTTATCTGATAAATCAGAGTTATATAAGCTAAGACAACACGCTGACAATAAGTCACAGAGAACAAGTGATACAATGATATGCACAGAGAACAACACGAAAGAACAAAGCAGTAATCTAGAAACACTACTGATCAAACAGACTGAAAGAATTGACAATCTCGTATCCCAAATAAGCACTATGATGAACCTCATAATGACACTAATCAGCAAATTGTCATGATGTATTCCTTACGAATTGCGACCTGGAACGTAAATGGGTTATCATCTCACACCCAAGAACTAGAAGTGCTGCTCAAAGATAATAAGGTGGACATCGCTTTAATCTCTGAAACCCATCTCAGTGACAATAAAAAAGTCAAGATAGCCAACTACTCCATCTACAACACAAATCATCCAGACTGTACGGCTCATGGGGGATCTGCAGTCATTATCAAAAATAATATAAAACATCACCTACACAGTGAATTTAGGGAGGAATGGATGCAAAGCACTACTGTTACTATTACTGGAAACCTGGGGCCAATTAATATTAGTGCAATTTACTGCCCACCAAGACACCAACTTAAACAGGATATGTTTAACCGCTATTTCTCCAGTCTCGGGAATAGATTCATAAGTGGAGGAGATTGGAACTGTAAAAATACTCACTGGGGATCTCGATTAACAACAACAAAAGGACGTGAACTAAAAAAGTGTGTTGATCAAAACAACTTAATAACCCTAGCAACAGGAGAACCAACCTATTGGCCAGCAGACATCAACAGAATACCAGACCTTGTAGACTTCTTTATAATAAAGGGATTATCGGATATGTACTTCAATGTCGAATCATTGCTTGATTCTGTATCGGACCATACTCCAATCGTAGCTACATTTAGTATCTCACCAATGCAAAGAGTACAGAAGCCTTCATTATACAATCATAAAACTGATTGGAGTGCCTTCACTGACTTCCTGAATGATGAAGTCAACCTTAAAGTCAAGCTCAAAACAGAAGAGGATATTGAAGAGGCAACATTCTACATTACAAACCTCATTCAAGTAGCTGCTTGGCGCTCTACCCCAACATTGAAGTACAAGACCGAAGTTAATAATATTCCACTAGAGATACGGGACAAGCTACGGGAAAAACGAACACAAAGAAGACAGTTACATATGACAAGATCAGACACCGACAGGTCACTCTATAATCGAATATCAAGAGAACTAAAGGAACTGATAGAAGAAAATAAGAATGCAATCTTTCAACACAGGATATCTGGCCTCTCAACTCAAAAAAAGGACAATTATTCGTTATGGAAAATGACTAAGAACTTTAAAAAACCGAAAATCATATACCACCAATACGAAAATCTTCCAGTCACCTTTGGGCTAGAAGTGACAGTGAAAAAGCAGAACTATTTGCAAAACACCTAAGCGAAGTTTTCAGTCCTAACGAATCAAACATGGAAGAGTTTGAAGATGAGGTCGATAAAATTATAAATAGCGACCAGCAGCTATCTGCACCATTAAAACCGGTTACTCCGAAAGAAGTAGCACGCACGATTCACTACTTGCAAAACAAGAAAGCTCCTGGTTTTGACCTTATAACGGCTGAAATACTTAAGCAGTTGCCCAAAAAAGTCATTGTCTTCCTAACAATCCTTTTTAATGCAATATTTAGATTGCATTACTACCCGGAATTGTGGAAAATATCCCAGATATGCATGATCCCAAAGCCTGGGAAACCGCCAACAGATCCTAATTCATATAGACCTATAAGCCTTCTTCCTATACTTTCAAAAGTGTTTGAAAAGACTCTTCTGCGAAGACTCAAACCCATACTGGATGAGAACAGGATTATACCAGATCACCAGTTTGGTTTTCGAGAGAAACACTCAACGGTCGAACAAGTGCATAGGGTTGTTCACGTAATCAGGCAAACACTAGAGAGGAAGGAATACTGTTCAGCAGCATTCATAGACATACAGCAAGCTTTTGACAGGGTGTGGCACAAGGGTTTGCTGTACAAGTTGAAAACGCTGCTGCCTAACTCATTTTTCATGATCCTGAAGTCTTATTTACACCAAAGGAAATTCCAAGTCAAATGCGGAGATGATTACTCGAAATTGTACTTGATCAATGCCTCTGTGCCCCAAGGATCGGTTCTTGGCCCTGTTTTATATTCGATATATACGGCAGACCTGCCTGAAACAGAAGGTGTTGTAATGGCCACCTACGCAGATGACACGGCATGCCTTGCGAGCGACAAAGAGCCGAACAACGCATCATCGAAACTGCAAGCACAGCTCGATAAAGTCGATTCTTGGCTTCGGAAGTGGAGAATGAAAGCCAGTGTAACAAAGTCTACCCATATAACATTCTCACTGAGAAGAGACGAATGTCCACCTGTTTGTATGGATAACAAGGCCCTGCCAAATCACAACAGTGTAAAATATCTTGGTCTACATCTGGACAGAAGACTGACTTGGAGTAATCACATCAAAGCCAAGAGGAAAGAAGCGAACATCCAATTTCAATCTCTGAACTGGTTGCTTGGACGACAATCTCCTCTGTCTCTTAGCAACAAACTCTTAGTTTATAAAGCCGTGATAAAACCCATTTGGACGTATGGCATAGAACTATGGGGTTCTGCGAGCAACTCTACCATAGAAATCCTCCAGAGATTCCAAAACATCGCCTTGAGAACTATCTCAAGCGCGCACTGGTTTGTGAGAAATGCGGAAATTCACGAATACCTGGAAATGCCTACTGTTAAAGAGGAAGTCAGCAATATCAGCAAGAGATACAAAGAAAGACTGAGCAAACACACAAATGAACTAGCAAAGAATTTACTGCAGTCACAGGAAAATGTCAAGCGCCTAAAAAGATGGCATATACTGGACCTAGATCAGAGAACCTGAAAGCTATAATACATCTTATATGGTGCCATTTATTGGAATGTCGCCTACAAAGTCAACACTGGGAACACATCTGATTATGGCTAGAAAGCCGATTGCAGATAAAAGATAGGAAAAAAAAAAAAAAAAAAAAAAAAAAAAAAAATTTCCTTCACAGGAGCAAGTCGACGGAGCCCCGCTCCGCGGGGCTCCTACTTCTGCGTGGTTAAAAAAAAAATAACCACGAAGAGGATGGCGGGGTCTGAAAGACCCCGCCATCCTCTTCTAACCTAAATTGTCCGAGTCGGGGTGCCAGCAAGTCCCGAGGTTAGACCTAGTTCTAACCGGCTAAACCTAGGTGTAACCGACCACATGCGGTTAAACCTACGTGTATCATACTTATCTTCAGTTAGAACTAGGTTTAGCCGGTTAGAACTAGGTCTAACCTCGGGACTTGCTGGCACCCCGACTCGGACAATTTAGGTTAGAAGAGGATGGCGGGGTCTGAAAGACCCCGCCATCCTCTTCGTGGTTATTTTTTTTTTAACCACGCAGAAGTAGGAGCCCCGCGGAGCGGGGCTCCGTCGACTTGCTCCTCCAAAAACCGAGTTTTTTGATAAAAAACATAACGACTATCGGCATTTAAAACTTTCGGTATTTTGAACTTCGGTGTTTTGGACGTCGGTATTTCAAACATAGGTATTATGAACTTTCGGTATTTTGAATTTCGGTGTTTTGGACGTCGGTATTTCAAACATAGGTATTATGAACTTTCGGGATTTTGATACGTAGAATAGAATAGAATAGAATAGAATAGAATAGGTCTTTATTTGCTTAGAATGTAGGTACATCAAAATAAGATGTTAAATTATAAATAGGATCCATGTACATTCTGCCATAACATAGCATGCAAATATAATACAAATTAATATAATTATGATTATTGAGATGTCACAAAGAACTATCATTTAAAAAATCCTGCACTGAATAGTAACATTTGTCTAAAAGTAATTTTGTTAAACATTTTTGGAATTTATGTAATGGCAAGTTTTTAATTTGGTCAGGTATTTTATTAAAGATTACAGGAGCCATACAAATCACATTTTTTTTCAATAAGCTAGTATTAAAAACTCCAGTGAATAATAGATTCTGGTATTGGGATCTCATAGCTGTACTTCGTTTTCTAGTTTCTGTCAGAGTTGCAAATAGACATCGATTGCTTATTACAAATATTGCTAATTCGAGGATATAAAGGCACGGGAAAGTAAGTAATTTCTGAGACTTAAATATAGGTACGCAACTGTCTGTTATTTTAAGACCAAACATAGCTCTAATGCAGCGTTTTTGGGCTCTGAAAATGCTTTCCCGTTCACTGCAGTGACCCCAAAATATTACACCAAATCTTAATACCGAAACGACTAGACCATGATAAGCCACTAACAATGTAGACAAATTTACTTTTTTGGACAAATTATGCAACATAAACGCGGCTGTGCTTAATCGTTTACATATGTCTTCCGCTTGTGGCTTCCAAGTCAACTGGCTGTCTACTGTGATTCCTAAAAATTTCGTGCTGGTTACATTTTCTATCGGTTGACCATTGTATTTTATGTCCATATCATTTCCTGAAGATATTCGCTGGTAAAAGTGCATAATTTTAGTTTTTTGGAGATTAATAGCTAAATTATTATTGTCAAGCCACTTTACTAAACTGCTAATTGTGTTGTTAATGTCATTTACGTATGATTCTTTATTGGTACATGAAACAATTGATGTGCTGTCGTCTGCGTATAAAATCATAGGATAAGGTATATGCTGTGGCAAGTCATTTATGTCTAATAAAAATAACAAAGGTCCGAGGACGCCGCCCTGCGGGACGCCATATTTTACTTCTCTAAAAGACGATCTATATTTTGATTCCCTTCTAGATTCTAAACACAGGCTCGATATCTCCGTACATTGTTTACGCCCTTTTAGATACGTTTTAATTAAGTTAAGGGCGTTGCCACGAATGCCGTATGCATGAAGTTTTGTCAAAAGGGTATCGTGATTCACACAGTCAAAAGCCCTCGACATATCGGCAAATATTGCGCATACAGGGGTTTTTGAATCCACCTTTGGCATTACTCTATTGAGAAAGTCAAAAATAGCCATTTTGATGTTTTTATTTTTCCTAAAACCCTTTTGTTCGTCACATAGTATCTGGTGTTTTGTTAAAAAATTGTAAAGTGATTCATAAATATTTTTTTCTATGATCTTTGAGAATATGGAAATTAGAGAAATTGGCCTATAGTTAGCCATTTCGTCCTTGTCATTCTTTTTATGTATTGGCTTAACTATTACGGTTTTTAGACTTTCTGGAAATATTCCAGAGTATATGCTTACATTAATAATGTGAGCAAGGGGCGCAGCTATATAATCCGAAACAAATTTTATGACCGTTGTTGAAATACCATCGTAACCAAAACTCTTTTTATTTTTTAGGTTTTTAATCACTCGCTTGACATCCTCGGGAATAACTGGGGACATGAATATAGAGTGAGGATTGATATTTACGTTTATCGTGTCACCTGATGTATGCTTTGGTGTCTCCGAAATCTGGTCAATGAAGAAATTATTGAAAGATTCAGCTATTAAATTAGGGTTTGTTATTATTTCATCTCTTTTCTTTATTTGGGTAATGGGTTCTCTTACAGTTTTATTATTATTTATAACTTGCCATGCAGTTTTGGATTTATTTTTGGAGTTATTTATTAAGTGATTATTCTGAGCTTTCTGGGTTAATTTAATGATTCTTCTATACGTCCTTGAGTAATTCTTGAATGTCATTTTATTCTCACTAGTTGGTCTAAGTCTCTGTTGCCACAGTAATTGTCGTTGTCTTTTACTACAGATTCGTATCCCTCGAGAAAACCACTTTAATTTTTTTTCAGATCTTATGGTCACTAATTTGTAAGGGAAACAGAGATCATGTAACATCAAAAACGCCTCTAAAAAGTTGTCATAGGCTTTACTAGAGTCTTCAGTGCTATATACATCAGAAAACGATAGGCTTTGGAGATGTTTACTAAACTTAATAAGGTTTTCATCACTTATATCTCGTCTTGATGTTTTCCATGATTTTATTCGCCGGGTTTTATTAACTTTTATCTTTAATATTTGGGCTGTGTGGTCTGATAATCCGAAGTCAATTACTTCATGTTGGCAGTTTTGTTTAAAATTATGTGCAAAATTGTCCAGACAAGTATTGCTGATAAATCGAGTTGGTTGTTTAATTTCTAATTTGAGGTTGTAGCTCCTAAGAAAGCATTCAAAGTCTAACGTCATTCTATTTCTATTTAAAACATCTATATTAAAGTCTCCACATAGAACTACTTTTTTGACATTTTTAGTGCACACCTTTTTTAGAATGAGATCTAGGTTTTCATAAAACTTACTTAGATTACACAGTTTAGGAGGTCTATAGACACATATAAATATAACTTTTTGGACAGGTAATTCAACGGCACAACATTCTATAATTCCTGATATTGAGCATTTCATTATGTCAGGCAGTTCCTTAAACTCATGCCCAACTCTTATTAGAATGCAGGCACCACCACGTTTTCTATCCTGCCGAGCATAGCATGCCGCTAACTTATAATTAGGCATATAAAGTAGTTTTTCATGACCTGACATTATAAAATGCTCGGTTATACATAGTACGTCCACAACCGTCTGTTTACTTGACAATTCTTGAATACAGATATTTAATAGATCCGATTTGCTTAGAAGTCCGGCAATGTTTTGATGAAGGACATACATGTAATCAGAGAAAAAATTCACGTCTCGGAGACACGCTTTCATTATCTATAGCTTTACATTCTGTCGAAGGGTCCTCAGCAGATATCGTAAGCTGCAAGTTGAGAAATATATTGCGCATTCCACAGTCATTTATTTTTCTATTGACTTTCGAAAACATAGTAAAATCATAAAACAAATCTAAGTTAGAGTCAAAAGCAGTTGCGTAGTTGTATGTTTGTAAATCAAGTTGTAGTAGATTGTTAAATGTTTCTATACGCCAATTAAACATAGTGGAGTAATCACTCAATTGAAAGGTGGGAACACATAAAATAATGTTGGTATGCTTAATCTCTTCTAATATCCTCCTTACTTCTATTATTATTTCTACATAGTTATTGGTTTTTTGGAAGTCTTCTTCTCCAACTAAAATAATACAATGGTCTTTCATTGTGTAATCCATCACTTTTTGATGTAGGTTACTAAGAAGGCGTAATAATCCACAGTTTGGAGAGATATAGTGACAAATCTGGTGGTTTTGAAATGTGTCCTCTGCGATTGATAAAATATTATTTATTTTATTGGCACTAACAATGCATATTTTGTTCTTAGTGGATTCTGATTTAGTAGCCTTTGGGTCTTGTATTTGTAATGTTCCCTCTGTTGACATTCGTTTAGCAGATTCCATCGGTGCGCCTGGTTTATCTAACCGTTTATTGTTTCGTTTCTTTTGCGATTCCACTTGAGATTTTTTCTGTGAAGTCAAAATTTGTGAATTTTTACTAGGAGAAACTGTTGAATCTGATTCCGTTTGTGTCTCCTTTGTGTTTGTTGATTTTTTTGTTGTGGTAGCTCTTTGTTTACATGGGCTGTTACTGTTAGAATTTTCAAGTAGTTCGTTTCTTTTACGTAACTCATCATTTGTTTGCTTTAAGTTGTTATTCTCTATCGACAATATTTCAATTTCCTTGTGCGCTCCGTTTAACTGGATTGTCAGTTTTTCGATTTGATTCGTCAATGTTTTGATTTCTGAGTCATCGTCATCCTCAGACAGGTCAGGCATGCTGTTGTTAGTGGTTTCATTCACTACTTGTGAAGTAATACTATCATCTTCTGGTTCCGCGTGTGCGTGAGCTACGGAACGTAATATTTTCCAAGAAGTTCATGATTCAATTGAATTCAAATAATTTTTGTATTCCAAAAATTATTTCATGCGGCGAGAATCGAACCTGGATCTCTTCACGTCGAAGTCTAGCGTATGGCCCTACCAGCCATCCGTACAGTTGTCCTTGTTGTCGAAATAACGGGTCACATTGATATTGTATAGGCACTTTATTTTTTGATGATAGATGTCGCTGCTTATGACATAAATGTGAGTAATAAAGCTTTTATTTCAGAGTTGCAACACTGTTATGGAAAAGTTTGATAGTTCAAGGTTTATCTACTAGATGGCGTGGTTGTCGCTGTATTTTTAAATAAAAAACGGATCTAGATACGATGTTACAAATCTAGATTTCGTAGATTCTATGGATATTTAAATTCAATTTAGGTTTTTCTTCATAATATAAGATTGAGAGTTTTCGCACACTTCTTTCTTTGGATTTATTGTCACTTCACACTTGTTAGTGATTTGAAACACATAATTTTTTGTGTCACTTTTTATAGTTATTATGTTACTAATGGCATTGATAACATCACAATAGTTGCTTTTGGTGTCCTTTTTCACTTTTATGTACTATTCACTGTCTTTTGTGCACATTTAATAATTTTAGAACTTTATTTTACGGGAGCACTATAGAATTCGTTGTTTACAACGCAGCGCCCTCTGGCGGTAATGTACCCTCTAAAATATATATCGTCCTCAGTGAGTTGGTCACCAGTAAGGCATCCTACTTATCCCCGATCTACGCAACGCGTGAGTCACGGTCAGGCTGCGCGGGCGCCGCTGACCGGCCGGCCGGCCCTACTTGAGTGTTCTGACCTTCGGAGCGGCCCTTAAAATCTGTAGACAGGAGAAATGGTCTCAATTTCATCCTTTAGGTAAAGATGTTAAAAGTGGCGTCAAAATTGTTTTGTTTGAATAAAATCATGAAGTACCTAAATATATTTATGAGAAAAAAAAACCTTTCTGATTTATTAAAACAGATTGATATTAGTTGTCCTCAGTTCAAGAAAAAAAATATACAAACAGCATACTAATTCATTATTTAACCCTCAACAGTGTTTATAAACTGCAATTAGTCATAAAATCCAATACAATTTCGTTTCAACAGTTTCGCATTCCCTTTCTCCCTCATGATCAAGCTAGTGATCTATGCGCGTGAGTCACTAGCAGGTTTTGCGGTCCTGCGCCGGCGCACGCCCTACCTGCGCCTGCGCCCGGAGTCCTGTGACCTTTGGGGCGTGCCTTACTGCCCAACTGTAGACAAGCTATTGGGTTTCCACCTGTGTATGTAGAATGATGCGACTTTGAATGGTTATTGTTATAAAAAGAACAAACAGAAAAATGATTGTAGTGAGATCAATTAATAATTCCTAACAGGTCAATTAAATAATTTAGTCTTCGGCCAAATATTGTAAGAGGCTACCTTTTCATAAGAGTGTTGTATTTAATTTACAGCGGTCTTGAAGTTATTACTGCGTTTATTGTATGAAAAATTTAAAAAGCACCTCTAGTGTACGAACTACAAACCCTGCTCGCAGCTCAATTTTTCGTTCGTAAAATATCCTAACCTAGTACTTCTAATACTTTAAGGGGTTCGTTTTTGAAAAACTTAAAATAACTTATGATTCCTTAAGCCTCACCTTTATGTGATACCGTAGAGGCGTAGAGGTTTCTCGTAACTTCAATTTACGTATTTCAAAATTGTTAGCGAGGTAACTTTACTATATGACCAAAACAGTATAGCTAACTAGAATAGTCCCACATCTATCAGTCCCCATCACCAAACCCATTAGTGTCGAAAACTTGCAACACTAGTCCCGCCCCGCTGCTCCGTCCATTTATCACTAGCCATTAGTTGGGGCCACTGGGCCAATCGCAGTGACAGACATACGACCATTAGGTGACATCATGGTGCTTATTGAGACACTGGTTTGAGGAAACTCTTTGGAATGTTCTGTTGAAAATTTTGATTTCTACGATTGTCCCATGGCTCTAGACTATAGTAGCCGCCACTGTTATTAGTGGGCCTTGAGGTCTTGGGTTCAATCCTCACTCTATGGCGCATTGTTATTTGGGTTTTTCTACCAGAATTCTTTTAGACTATTTTAAGATTTTAGTCCCAGTAGATAGTAATTGACTGGTACTATTTTACACACAATTTAATCGTAACTGGGGATGGTATCCTTAGTATCAATTTTAGTAAGTACAATTATGTACTACCATTATTTACTTAACATTCGTATAATACAGCCATCATGTCATGTATTAAAAGCTGTTGTTATTATTATGATGAAGATGGTCCTTAGCCACAGTGTCTCTGGCCTGGCATTCGGAATTCTATGCATGTTGCAGCCGGTTCATTTAGTCATGCATTTCTCACAGCTGCCTCGGTATAATTTCACGGAATTATTATATTAAGGTATGGATTGAGTGTGATATGATACTCCCATTTCTTTGTAACTGACTCGAGAAGGGTTTTAGAGATGTTTCAAGACATGCTAATCAGTCTATAACGTGTCTACTGCCGGGACAGAAGCCTCTTTATGGAAGGAGAGGCAATTAATAAAAAACCGTTTTTTTTTTTTTTAAATACCCAGATTAACCACAACTAAACGACCTCTATATCTAGGACACGTAACTAAAAATAAAGTAAAAAAACAACCTCAATACACTCGCTTTTGCCGAGTGGTATCGAGATAAAAGTGATCTGTCTCCTTATAAGATGCTGTAAGAGGGGCAAGGGCGCCGGGGTGGCGTGTGTGTGCCGTATAAGGCCAGACCTTTGGGCCACCTCGCCATATGGCGCAAGGAGCTTGAGCTACATTGACAGACGGCTCACGACAGAACTGTTAGCTATTAGGAATGTGTCAATGAACATGTGTTTATGTGAGTTAGCTGAGCTGCAGACATGGTGTTTGTTTTGTTAACTAGATTCCTTTAATTGCAATGCTGACAGCAAACTTAATCAGCGTCATTAGAGTTTAATTGACAGCCATGAGTCGACGTGATGAGAATTCTATTAGTTAACGTTATTGAATAAAACGACTTCATTCTCTTCATCATCTTCGTTCTTTCTAGGGAGTTTTTTTCGTCCATTATTTTACTACTAGCTGTTACCAGCGGCTTCACCCGCTACAACTCGAAAATTATCCCACAGGAACATAAAATCGGGATAAAAACTATCCTATGTGTTAATCCAGGTTATAAACTATCTGTGTACCAAATTTCAGATAAATCCGTTCAGTGGTTTTTGCGTGAGAGAGTAACAAACATTTATCCACACATACAAACTTTCACGTTTATAATATTAGTATCTTCGTTCTTTCTAGGGAGTAATGCAAGAAGTTTTTTTCGTCCATTATTTTACTACTATTAGCTGTTACCAGCGGCTTCACCCGCTACAACTCGAAAATTATCCCACAGGAACATAAAATCGGGATAAAAACTATGTGTTAATCCAGGTTATAAACTATCTGTGTACCAAATTTCAGATAAATCCGTTCAGTGGTTTTTGCGTGAAAGAGTAACAAACATTCATCCACACATACAAACTTTCACGTTTATAATATTAGTAGGATTTAATCGTTACCAATGCAGTAACTAAAATATTATGCGCCCAGATCAGCTTATTTAACTGCGCCCTAGTCTAGCTATTTGTGATCTTGGTTTGGCCATTTTAGCATCCCTCTAGGGTGTACACCCTGTGCTTGCGGACCGTTGACACGCCCCAATTTTCGGCGCTGACCTTTGCCGTTTTTCTTACACAGCGGGTTTATTTTCTTGCTCTATTGTTTTTTACATGCATTTCCTGATACATCACGTGGCCGTGGTTACCTCGACGCCACCCATAAATCCGGCAATGAGGAGCTGACGACCACTAATTGTGGCGCACTCGTGTCGTCAAGGTCTATCAATTGCACCGCGACCAACCGTGACACCGAGCGAGATTCATACAAGTTCATTTAGCGATCACTTAAGTGTTAATTGGCAGTGATATGGTCATCGTATATGCTTATAAATAGCTCTATTTTCCTTAGAAGACTGTGTTTGTGTGCGTCGAGGATTGTATATAAAAGGCATCATTAATTTTGATGCTTGCGTCGAATTGCCTTTACCTATGTCAGCATCCTATAATTAAATGATCATTAAAATATCATATTATCTATTGGTTTTTTGGTTGTCACTGCATCGTCAACATTTAACTGATCATCCTAGCCATACATAAAAATACGTTCCTAAAGTTTAGTCATCAGGACCCTTTAAAACGGGAAATCTATAATGACATTTTCACTTCTTTGTTTACCAAAACCAAATAATTATTGAACCTTCACAAAGTATTCTCCATTGTCAAAAACGCACTTCTCAGCAGCTCAATTCCCTTTACTTTTGGTCTACTTATAAAATGTTAGTGACCGGTTAAATCCTGATAATCAGCTGCTTCCATTACACTGGAATCCAATCCCAACTTACAGTTCTTTACGAAAATGCTTGATGATGATTTTCCATTAGTTCTTGGTTTTTTGCATTTAGTAATTTCGTCTATTCATTATGTCGTTTTCATTAACCATACCAACTTCACTACACTAGCAACAAGTTTAATTGTGTCAGATAAAATCATAAAAAAGCGGTCACATTAGATGTGTGTCGCAGATCAGCTCACCAGCCCGGAACCAATTGTCCGATTGTGATTGTTTAATTAGCTCTGCCCTGATAATTGTAAATGCAGTACTCGCAAATTGGCGGTTCCGAGATAAACGCGGAAAACGTGTTTTGTGATATCTGCACAACAAGTCTGAATTAAATAAGGTTTTAAATATACCAGAAAAATAAGAAAAAAATCAAACTTTATCCTGATCAATTTTTTTTCTTTACTTTATTATTTATTTTGGATAATATGCGCATTACTGCATTTTGTTCTACCATCTAGACTTGTGAACATTACAGTATCACTAAGCCAAAAGGCAGTATTTGTGTTCATTACTGCAAAATCACCTAGCACGTGTTCAATACTGCGTTTCTATTTATGAATTGTGTCTTATTTTCATGCCTGATACTAGTTGAAAGATTAATTAACCTTCTACTTCAGCAATCAGATACCATATGAGAGGATATGTGACGAAATAAAACAGACCTTAATAGGAACTAGAAAAGTGGTTTATTATATTTCTACATAAAATATCACAATCAACATTGCATTATTTTTAATTACTAATTAAAATCAGTCTTTAAAATACACTTTAGGAACATTGCTAGTCTTTTTTATTATATGGGTAAGGTAAATCTATTATATATAAATATTATGGTATATATAATAATATCAATGCGACGTGACCTGCGTGCTAGTGCAGCACGGATCAAAGAGGCGATCGAGCGGAACCAGGGCTCAAAAGTTTTCGCAAAGAATTCGTCTATTGGGCAAAGCCAAATGACAAGGCTGATGATTAACGACGGCAGCATCATTTTGACGAAACCGGAGATCTTGAGAGTCATCAACACGACAACCCAGTGTCGGTACAGCTCGAGACGAAAGAGCTTAACTGACGTGCCGAGTCAGTTAAGCTCCTACACTGAGCCTACACTGAGGATATCCCGGACATCAGCCTGTAAGAGATTAGAATGGCTCTTAAACAGCTCAAGAATAACAAGGCGCCAGGCGATGACGGAATCACAATATAATTTCTGAGGGTGGAAAACTTGTACTTCTAGTCCTCCAGAAATTATTTCATTCCTTCATACACGAAGGCACTACGCCAGAAGCATGGCACAGGAGTGTGGTTGTTCTTTTCTCCAAAAAGGGTGAAAACACCTTGTTGAAGAACTACAGACCAATCTCACTTCTGAGCCATGTTTACAAGCTGTTCTCAAGAGTCATTACGAACCGTCTCGAACGCAGGTTTGATGACTTCCAGCCTCCCGAACAAGCCGGTTTCCGAAAAGGTTTTAGCACCATAGACCACATACACACGCTTCGCCAGATTATACAGAAGACAGAGGAGTATAATCGGCCATTATGTTTAGCGTTTGTGGACTATGAAAAAGCCTTCGATTCAATCGAAACCTGGGCAGTATTGCAGTCCTTCCAACGATGTTATATCGACTATAGGTACATCGAAGTGTTCAAGTGTTTGTATAGTAACGCCACCATGTCCATCCGACTTCAGGAAGAGAGCACGAAACCAACTCTTGGAATGGCGTTAAAATGAACATGGAAAAGACGAAAGTCATGTCGAATGATACTCTCAAAGTTGTAGACCATTATACTTACCTTGGACAGATTGTTCAGTTAGATAGGTCCAACTTCGAGAAAGAGGTCGCCCGAAGAATCCAACTCGGATGGGCAGCGTTTGGGAAGCTACGTGATATATTCTCGTCGATAATCCCGCAGAGTCTCAAAACAAGGCTGTTTAACCAGAGTGTGTTGCCAGTACAGTACATATTATGACTCTGAAACGTGGTCTTTGACTGCTGGATTTTTAGATAAACTAAGAGTCACTCAACGAGCAATGGAAAGAGCTATGCTCGGAGTTTCTTTGCGGGATAAAATCCGGAACACGGATATTCGGCGAAGAACCAGAGTCACCGACAAAATTTACAAGTTGAAGTGGCAATGGGCAGGCCACATCGCTCGTAGAACCGACAACCGATGGACAAGAAAGGTTCTCGAGTACCGACCACAGACCGGAAGACGCAGCGTAGGTAGGCCTTCCACTAGGTGGACCGACGACATCGTGAGAGTCGCGGGCAACCGATGGATGCAAGTGGCGAATTGTCGTTTGGCGTGGCGGTCTAAGGGGGAGGCCTATGTTCAGCAGTGGACGTCTTCCGGCTGATGATGATATTTTAATAACCTTCTTATTAAGTTTACTTGTAGATATCATCGTACTGCCCTTATCCCATTTTAGGTGGTGTCACCGTTACCTACATCTTTTTTAGTCTTTCATTCATCACTATCACACATCGCTTAAGTACCTACTCACAACGCATACATGCAAATTATTCGTCATGAAAATTAAATAATAACCAGACTATACCTACATACGTCCTACGACCACTATTATTGGACATAGGCCTCATTAATTCAACTGAGAGTTGGTGTGAGCCTGCTTCAACCTGTGAGCCCATTTTATGTTGGTAGAGAGGGATGAAAAAACACCCAATCTTAGTAAGTACAAACGCGGTTTTGATTTACTAATACTACTGAGTATACTTATGAGTATACGTATATTAAAACAAAGCTATTTGAATAAAATAAATGAATAAAACTTACCAAAACAGAACGAAACAAACAAATTATTAGCACTACGGAGTGGCTGAGCTACACACGTGTTCCGTCCGCGAACGACGTCAACGCACTGATTTACTAGTGCGAAACGCAGCACTTTACCTTGCGACTTCGGTGTGTGTAAAATTTTTGTTACTTTTGCTACCCTCAAACGCAGCACTGTACAATACTACATTCAGTGTCAGTGGTGCAATAGAACTTATTTATTATACTTGTTACGCTCAAACGCGACATTGTCGAATACTGCGTATAGTTTTAGTTAGTATTGGTTGCAAAGTACTAGAACGTTGTATCAAGTTGCAGTAAACGTAGCAAGTACTGCACAACCTTCTAGTACATGCTGAGTACTGTATATCCTGTTAGCAAAAGTAATCATTTGGTGCAAGTACTGCGTATCTTGTTATATAAAAAACAGGTTTATAATAAAAAAAAACATGAAAATTATTTTTTTATGTAAAGATTAGCCCCTTGAGGTGTCATTTTTGCAAAAAAGTGAAAATCGCAAAAATGACGATTACTGCACTTGCAATTATGACGGCAGAGCTGTCATTCGAATGAGTTTATATCACCATGGTGTGTGTTTAGATCTATGAAGACGATATATTGAATAATATGACAGTCATTTGTTATTGAATAACTGAGCTAAAGTAATGGGTGCGTTAAGCCGAAAATTATGTCAGCACTAAAGAAAAATGGCGATTGCTGAGTAGCATAGGCTGAGACGGCTGTCAAATTGATTCACGCATTTTCGATTTCTGTCCAGGTATTGTATCGGCTAAACGCACCCAATGTCTTGATCTTCGTGTCCATCCTCCATCGTAGGCTTTGTATCTGTCAAGTTAAGAGCAAACCCATATCAATTAAAAAGAATGGCAGCGTTAATAGACGCAGACGCAGGTTTTAAAATAGTCTATGGTTTTGGTAGTGGACACCTGCTCTTTTTTCAAGTTTTAGTGGACACCCTCAGCACAGAATACTCCTCAGTTACTAACTGTAACAATCATAGGTTTATTTCGGGCTGTATACGATTCAATTACTGTGTAAGTACTAAGTAGGATTTAGTGCAATTTGGGTTCATCGATTAATTCAACCTCACGGTCTTTATTAGGAGTCGTTGAATAGAATGTCATCATTACAATCACGACGTACTTCCAGTTTTGGTAAATATCAATAGGTTAACTGATGCAGGAGCGGTAGTGCTTGGGCCTTGGGTTTAGATAATAGGTTACGTGCAACGACGATATATTAATAGACTCCTAATAACAGGCGATCGATGTCTGTCAACACATTAGGCAAAAAAGTCTTATATCCGTCTTATTTCGGCCACACCTGTGAGCCGTAAACATACCTTGAGACAGAACAGATTGTGAGTTAGCCAATCACAACGCAGTACCCCGTCCCCCTCGCTTACGTAGTACCTCAGCGAGTTGACAAAATAGTTTCTGTTCCTGATCGTGCATGCGGAATCTAGTAGATAATTATAACATCGTTGGTTACGTGGTGATGGTATTTTGGAACTTAGTACATCTTTGATTTTTATGTCAGTTATTATTTTGTCAGTCCTGAATTTTGTTCGGCTTAGCACAAGATTTCCTGTTCTGTGATGTTACAATTTCTTGAAGTATGTACAGTTTATTTTAAGGGTAATAAAAAAGCGCCTCTTGTGTGCGAGCAAGGATCTTTTTCCATCAAATTAACATGACATTTCCCGTTTAAAAGGCATGCTACAGCCTTAAAAACTTCCAGAGATGAAATGTTTACCGTGGTTTTCTTTATGTAGATTACATGTTACTTTTCAATCTGAAATCTTAGATACAACTTGTCAAATATCCCGCATTTAAGTTGATCAAATCTGTAAACAATTTACAAATTGGATGAGAATCGTTAACTGTAGTTATATTATTAACGTAAAAGTCCTTATAATTATTAACTAGTAACTTTTTCTAAGAGAGATTGGATTTAAGAAGTCGAGTATTTAATAAAAATATTATTAAATTGTTATTAAATACTCGACACCACACAACAACCAATCTATATATTATTATAATATATTAATTAATAAGTATTTGTTGTTGTTTCCAGAATGTCTGAAGGCGACGTGTCGTTGATCCGCGACGAGGATTTACTGCGCCGCATGGTGAGCTAATTTTATATTTTTGTACAAAGTAACTAGCAAAATATATTATAGCAAGAATATTTTATTGGAGGTCAAAAATTTATAACAAACAACGTTCCTGCATTTGCTCCCAAGCTACGTCCGGCAGCGCGGGCATGCTGGCAGCGAGTAAAGGGCAAATCGCTGCCCGACATGTCATAGTAAATGTGAGCGCCTGACAAAAATCACGAGCAATATTACATAACTAGCACTGGTGCTACAAAAAAGTAACAGGCGCTTAAATAATCAAACTTGATTTTTCATTCGTCCAGCCTTTTTTCCAAGTATTTTGGGTTCGGCTTCCAGCTTAATTGAATGATTTTAATAATAATTATATTTTCGATCCATTCATCTACACTACAGACGACCCTTTTCAAGGGTATACTCACAATCACACAATAACAATATTATTCAATGACTTTTTTATGTCAACTGAAAACTTATTTTGATACGTCAAAGCTCATTTATTACGGTGTTTGTTTAAACTAACATTATCTACTTAAAAATTCCAGTGGCAGCAGACGGAGGACTTCTCCCGCAAGAAAGAGATCCGCGCGCACATGTATCGGCTGCGAGAGGAGCGCCTGCGCAACCTGTACTCGCCCGAGCCCACTAGGGATGGGAAAGGTAACTAATTACTTTGTCTATCCTGACTTGTGTAGTGAGTAGTGGGGTTAGATAGAAAGTGGGGTACTTACGGTAAACATAGCATAATTATGTAACAAAAGTTAGTATATTAAGGATGATTACTAGCTGACAAAACTGTTTAAAGCATTTTGAATCGAGTCAAAGCAAACCTTTCGATTGGTTCAGTTCGTGGTGTTTACACTCATCGATTATGCTCAAAACTTTTGTTTACTGTCAATTTGAGGCTTTAGAATATATGTAGACCAAGACTACTAAAATTTAAATGTAGTGTTTGGTAGATAACAACAATTGGAAATAATTTGCTAGTTACATGAAAATGCATGACTGATGTATATTTGGTAGTTAGTGAAAATGTTGTTAGTTTAGTTTGGGATTTTTGAAGTATCCACAAATATTGGTGGTTTTGCTTTTTTTTGAGATCAGTAAGTTATTAAGAGCACGTGGTGAACCTGTTTTGTTTACACGTGTTTTGTTTTATTTTTGTTTAATTTGTACGACGCATATATTTGTTTGAAATTTTGTTTACTTGAAGCAATTTACGCCTTGTGTTTGTTGAATGTCTGCCTTCCCAAAGTCCACAAGTTAGCGTCGTTGTGCCCGAATTCAACAGGTACTGAGTTCAGTGCTGCGCAGGGCCACGTCAAGTCGTTCGCGGACCAGAGCTTCCAGTCAATGAAGAGCAAGGAGGTCCGTGACGCGGGCTCCCCGCCCAAGGAGTTCACGTACCGCGGCCAAGGTGCCTGCACCATACACCCTACCTACCTAACAGAACTAACGCTTATTAACCGGTAACGGTGTGCACGGTATACGATCAGATGCTAATACTACTCTTTTTGCAGATCTGAAGGCGCTGTCCAATGCTGGATGGAATGTGGAGTCGGAGAACAAGACCACCGACGACGGGCACACGCACATCAAGTCTGTCCACGCCAACATCGAAGGCAGATACGATGTGGACGGCGGTAAGGGACAGTTTGCAGCCGTTGACCATCACAAGGAAGCCGTCACCGAGTACCACGATGACAACAGCAGCCTGAAGCGCAACGAGACCGCGTCGAACACGGCCGCTCGCGAGCACGTCGTCCGCAAGACAGACGACGGGACCCAGATATCGTCAACCAC
Organism: Agrotis ipsilon; assembly: GCA_028554685.1. NCBI lineage: Eukaryota > Metazoa > Arthropoda > Insecta > Lepidoptera > Noctuidae > Agrotis > Agrotis ipsilon. The sequence continues at coordinate 17,141,936 of CM052969.1, read as the reverse complement.
CAGTTCTTCGACTTCATCGTCCAAGTTCCAGCAGATGTCTTCGACGAGACATGAATCAGTGCCATATTTGACCAACGACGACTATGACCGACGAAGTTATGATACTAACCGCAATGAGGACGCGTCCTCTGTAACAAGAAAACAGATCACTAAAACTAATGACTACGAACAAAACGTGAGGAACAATGACTACCAAAATAATGTAAGAAAAGATGACTATCAAACTGTGAGAAAGAATGAATATGAGCATAGTGTCAGGAAAAATGACTACGAGCAGAATGTGACGAGAAATGATTACGAAACAGGGGAGCTTGTTTCCAGGAAGATTGATTACCCTGACGACAACACCAGGGTGATCGTAGAGACCCGGTGCTTGCCTGACGGCACTCGAGTTACCAGCACCAAGAGGGAATTTCGGGCTCCTGTTCAAAGCACGCGCTCTGAACAATCGTACCAGACAAGGGAAAACAAGTCCTATACCACCCAAGTGCGATCTGACGCCAGGGAATCCTCCAAGATCATTCGACAAGTAGTTGACGATCGTGCTACTGACATTGTCGATTCTCAAAGAAACGTTGATGACTACGATTTCAAAAGACAAATAGCGGAGTACACGACGAAGGATAACGATGATTACTCGGATGTGCAGCGCTATGATAGAACCGTAAACAAGAAAGTGGTAGATCATTCTGAAGCTGATGATGACTACTCACATACAACTCGCCATGTGACACGCGTCAACAAAGTAATTGAATCTTCGAATAAAGACGATTACGTGCAAACACATCACCGGAAATATGACACCACAAACTTCCGCCGTGACACAGGTCCTCCTCATGACAAGGTGACTCCACGTGACAGTCGCCCAGAAACATTTACACCCCGCAATGAACGCCCTGAAGCACCTGGATATGATCGTCCAGAAAAAACTACGACGCGCGAAAGCCGCCCTGAATCCTTCACACCGCGTAACGAACGTCCTGACGATCATACAACGCGCAATAAGCGTCCCAGCGAATACACTCCAGGGGGTGAACGTCCGGACACCTATACTCCACGTAATGAACGTCCTGATGCAAAAGCACCTGGTTATGATCGTCCAGATCGTCCTGGCGATTATACACCTCGCAGTGAACGGCCTGAAACAATCACCCCACGGGGTGAAAGACCTGACGCAGACATCCCTGGCAAAGAACGCCCTGACGCATGCACCCCGAGACATGAGCGCCCTGGAACGTTCACACCACACAGTGAACGCCCTGATACACGTAGGCCTCGCGACCACCAGCCGGACCAGCAAAATGAATACATACCGCAGCAAACTAGGCATACCGAGGAGAAAGTCCATCAAATTACTAGGGACAAGAAAGTTGAAGAGACTGTTGAAAAAAAGACAAGGACTGATCACTATCAAACCACGTATCAAACAGATTTTCCCCAAAAGAAGATCAGTAATGACTGGAGCCCGTCACACCAGGCGTGGGCAAGCACACTGCGTGCTGATACTCCTACAACCACTAGACCATCCACAAGGGCCTCATCTCCTGGCAGCAGAACTTTCAAGTCTAGCACATCTTCTCTAAGAAGTAGCGTGAGCCCTGATAAAATCTCTAAGAAGCCATCAAGCCGTGGTGGTAGCCCAAACAAAATTGATAGATATTCGCCGACTCGCACGGTCTCAGATAAGCATTCCACTACATCCACGCATTCCGTGACTGAAGTTAAGACGCACAAATATACAAGTCCCGATGATAAAAGACCACCAACCGGTCGTTCTCCAACTAGGCCTGGTTACAGCCCTGAGAGGAAGCCTCAAGATGCTCGTCATAGACCGAGCGCAAGTCCGGAGAAAAGACCTCAGGATTTACCCTTCAGGCCTAGCTCTAGCCCAGATAGAAAACCAACACACAAGGGCTCTCCAACAGACCACTACCCCAGTCCTAGGTCTCCGACTCGTCCTTTTAATCGTGGTGAGTCACCAACCAGGCCACGAGGAAGTCCAGATAGAAAATCTACTCAACATTCTTCTCCTAGTTCAGGATTTCCACGTAGAACTCCTGACAGAGATACTGATGGTTTCCCAAAGAATACTTCTAAAAAACCAAGTCAGAGCCCAGATAGAAAACCAGGATTTGAAAAGCCTAAAGACGGTCGTCCAAGTCCTACTTCTGAATTCCCACGAACCACTTCTCCCACTCGGCTTTATCAACCCACCGATGTCATCAAAAGACCTGGCACAAGCCCTGACCGTAAACCTGGTTATCAGCCGACTAGTCCTGCTTCTGGAAGACCAGATAAGCCTATTGACAAACAACCTCAAGATGACACTCCAAAACGTGATAGTGTGAGTCCTGACAGGAAGCCTGGCTATATGAGACCAACTTCTACAAACAAGCCGTCTGACAGCCTAAAGTCTCCTACAAAACCATCGGATAAAACCCCAAAACATGCACCCTCACAAAGCCCTGAACGTAAACCTCAGGATCAAACTAAAACCACGACCACAGTACAAGCAGACCATTATAAGTTTATCGATGAGGAAACTAAAATGTACACTCGTCCTGATAAAACTGACAGCAACTACCCGATAAGTTCACCAGCTGGTCCTCAACACCCTGCTCCAACTGCTAAAGATTCTTCGCCCACAAGAAAGGGTCCTACCAAGGATTCACCTGACTTCCCGAGGAAGAGGACACCTTCTCCTAAAGAGCATGTTACATTTATTGACCAACGTGACCAGAATGATACGACTCAAGTGAAAAAGAATGATTTTACTGAAGAAATAACAACATATCCCTCTCCTAAAGATAAAGACTCTCCTACTGATAAAACTGGTCATAAAGAACCTTCCCCTTCGAAATATGGAACTTATGATAAGAAAAAACCTTATGATCATGATGTCACCGACGTTACTACAACAACAACTACTAAGGATACTAAAGATGTTAAATTTGACTCGTTGCCGCGCCGTGAAAAATCTTCCAAGAAATCACCTGATCAGCCATCGTCTGAACAATTTCCAAAGAAAACACCTGATCAGCCATCTTCTCCCATCAAGAAAACACCTGATCAGCCATCTTCTCCCATCAAGAAAACACCTGATCAGCCATCTTCTCCCATCAAGAAAACACCTGATCAGCCATCTTCTCCCATCAAGAAAACACCACGAGACAGTGTATCTCCGGTGAAATCTCCTTCCAAAGACACTAAATTCAAACATACTACCGATTTTATTTCTACGGAGAGAACTACTGAAGAGGTTAATAAAAAAACAACTAGTCATCCTAGAAAACTCGTTACCCCTTCATCCAGCCCCACTAGAAAGTCCAAACCAACTGACACTGAGCCATCGACTGGTCAAAGCTCTCCTACTACTTCTGTGAGTGGTTTTGTGTATTTTAGCTCTCCACGAACTGAGAAAACCGTCGTCACTGACTTGGACGACAAGGAATACCACTCTGAAACACATTCAGTAGACGAAACTGTTACTTCTCACAGAAGGCCTGAAAGCCTCGATGTTAATCGATCTCAATCACCCACAAAGATACCTTGTAGATCTCCGTCTCCCGAGAAACGTGTCTCTCCAACAAAAGATAGCCTTCCTAGAAAGAGCTCTCTAAAGAAACCTACAACTGAGACAACACAGGCGTCTCCGATTGAAAAACCACCATCCAGCTTCCGTGTTTCACCAACAGAAGAAAAAAAAGGCTTGCCTGATCATAAAGTCGTGAAAAAAGATCATCCGGAAGGGCCTGAGTCTGATGCTCCCGTTTTTAAACAAAAACCACCTCTAGAACGTAGAGAAACTTATGAAGACCGATGTCGTAAAATCCTAGGCATGATGGATGATATCACAACTACTGAAACTGTAAAGAAAACAACTTATTTAAAGGAACCAGAAACCATCTTGTGCTCGCCTGGTGTCTCCCCTTGTGATAGTCCGGTTCCAAGGGAAACGCCATTTGAGTATCCAACTGTAAAAAAATTGACTGACACCAAAACTGATGTCACTGACTTTATAACTCGTGAACAGGAAAATATTGTTAAAACGACCACCAGTCATCGTGATGATGCTCCCACTAACAAGAAACTTAAAACTCCACGAGAGAGCTCTCCGACTAAGCTTCAAGATATTACGAAAGAAAAAACTATTTTAAAACACAATACGACAACTAAAGATACGGAAGAAATAAAGGAATCTGTTACGAAAAAATATCCTTCACCAAGACAAAGCCCAGAGAGAAAACCTTCGTATCAGCCATCGAAAGACGTCCCAGATAGGACCAGCAACAACGACACTCCGAAGTCTCGTGAAAGTCCTGAACGAACGCCAAAAGATTCGGAGTATCCGCATACCACAGGTCCATCCAATCGTCTTCCATCAGGTACATCTTCTAGGCCCAGCCTAAGTCCTGAAAGGAAACCAGGCTATGAGCTAACTGAAAAAAAACCTGAAGCTGAATATCCTGAGGAATCCACTACGGTTACTCCTGGTTATATGAAATCTACAACAGCTGTTTCATCTAAATATGATACCACAACTGCAGATATAACAGTAACCACCAACACTACTGACAAGAAACCTTCACGGTCTTCAGAGTCTCCGACTAGGAAAACTCCTTCTGATAAACCATCAAGATCAGGTCAGCCGTCAGACAAGAGTCCACAGCGCAAACCTAGCTTTGAACAAAGTGCGCCAACAAAATCGAGTCCTGAAAAAAAATCTATTGACAAGTATCCAAAGGAAAAGTCACCATCTAGACCTGGTTACACGAAGACCACAACTTCTATGGTAGTTGAATACGATTCATCGTCTACTACTGAAGATTTAGAGGATACTACTATTATACAAAATACCAAAACCAGGCCATCTACCCATGCTTCAGAATCTCCTACACGTCAAGTACCTAGACCAGCAGATGAGACATCAACTAGACGTCCGTATTCTTCCCATAAGAGTCCAGAGAGAAAACCATCGAAGCCCAAAGATTCGTCTCCGACCAGACCTGGTTACATGAAGACAACTGATTCTATGACTTCTAAGTTTGAGACCACGTCCACAGAGAATCTACATGAGACCACTACTTCTCAGACAAATCAAACCAGGCGCAAACCTTCTGATTCGCCTTCACGTAAAACTTCCAAACCTTCGGAGGATTCTCGCCCACAATCTGTTCATCCGACAGATCAGAGTCCTGATCGGAAACCGCACAGCCGTGACCAGCCATCTCCTACTCGGTCTAGTCCGAAAAAAAAGCCTGATGATAAAAATTTACGAAATCCTTCCCCAACCAACGCAAAAACTGACAAAACTCCTAATTACATGAAGACGACATCATCCGTCTCATCAAAATATGATATTGTATCTACAACTGAAGACGTTAAAGAAACTACATCATTAAAAACCACAGAAAGACATCATTCTCAACGTCCATCGGATTCTCCAACAAGGAAAATTTCCCAGCCTGGGGATTCTCCTCGTAGAACTTCACCGTCGAGGTCCACTCAACAAACAGATAAGAGTCCGCAACGTAAACCTAAGGATGAGACCACACCTAAAAGGGCTAGTCCTGAGAAACAACCAGATGGTAAATACCCTAAGGACCCCTCACCAACTAGGCAGACGCCCAGCTCTGAGAAAACACCCGGGTTCGTGAAGACAACTTCATCACATGTGAACAAACAAGACGCGGTGTCAGCGACTAAAGATTTCTTGGAGACCTGTAGAACGGAAATCGATGAGAGGAAATATCCTTCTCCTAGTCCTTCTGACTCACCTACACGAAAATCCTCAAAGCCAAGCGATAAACACAAGCCAGAATCGGATGCCCCTCGAACGGTCTCACCGGCTAGGCCTCACCCATCGGAAAATATTCCATCTAGGAAGAGTGTTAGTCCTGATCGTAAGCCGGGGCATCATCAACCATCTGAACCACATGGCAAGAAGCCCACGGACAAGCACCCTAGAGAGACTTCTCCTTCCAAGCAAACTATTAGTCCAGAAACTCCGGGCTACATGAAAACCACGACCTCTGTCAGAACGAAAGAGGACACCGAGGTTTACGAAGATGATAACTTTGCTAAAACAATACAAAGTAGATATCCATCCACACGTCCCTCGGCATTGCCTGCTCAGAAATTTCCAAAATCGGACGATGCTCCAAATAAGCCTCATTTGGACAGAAGTCCCAACCGCTCGCCAAGATATGAAGAAACTTCACCTCGAACTAGCCCTGAAAGACACATTCGTGACAGATATCCTAAAGAAACATCACCGTCTAGAAAAACGCCAATTTCTGATGAGAAAGAACCTACGCATTTGAAATCCATAACATCTATAAGGTCCACTTACGATTCTGCCATGGAAGATATTCAGAAAACTACAAAGTCCAAAGTTACCGAAACTCACCACTACAATTCTTCACCATCAGGCACTTCGCCCACAAGAAAGGTTCCTAAACCAGTGGATGGTTCCAAGTCAAGCCCTGAACATCCTCGAACACAACCAGCTAGCAAGTATCAGACTGACGATTCCACGAAGAAACCATCTGGGCCCAAAGATTCTCCAACTAAAAAGCCCGCACAAATATTCCCAGAAAAGGAATCACCTTCAACACGGCCAAGCTCCAGCCCGGATAGAAAACCAGGCTACATGAGGCCCACTGCTTCAATTACATCTAAGTTTGAAACCACTTCTACTTGCGAAGAGTTTGAGACCACTGAAGATGTTATACAAGAGCGTCCTTCACCAAGATCAGAATCACCGACACGCCGCGCTCCACATGAGTCATCAAAAACAAAACCTGGATACCTGCAGCAACCAGAAGAACCAAGACAGCTCCGTACTCCTTCTCCCATGAAGAAAACGACGACAGTCACTGAAGTAAGTACAGACTTCCTCGTTTCAGAGAGAGAACAAGAAATTTTGGACAGAGTTCAAAAATCTCTTAGAAAGCTGTCTCCAGAACGTACAGAAAAGTCACCAAGTCGTGAGAGAAGCCCTGGGAAAACAACAACCAGCTTGCTAGATATTGATATCACAAGCCATACTCAAATAAACGATGAATCGTTAACTGATGATAATATCACGGAGACCAGAGAAAAAATCTCAACCACAAAAATAATGTCTCGTCCAGAAAAACCTAAGGATGAGAAGCCAAAAGATCAGAAAGTACCAAGCAAGCTTACCACTAGAACTGTTTCTCCAACTAAGAAACCCTCAGGTATTGCTACGCCCACTAAGCTAGACAAAAGTCCGGATTCTCCGACGAAAACTAGAAGTATTTCACCGAAAAAACCTGTTGCGCCAACTGAGAGGCCGCAATCTCCACAGATATCAAAGCCAAGTGGCATCAAACCTAAGGAACAAATACCCTCTCACCTAACTAGGAAACCAACGCCTGCTACCTTAAATGTGAAAGTTGAAAAAACAGTAACTGATTTAAAGAAGACTACTAATGTTAGTACTGTTACCAAGCAGAATAGTTTTACTCGCACTACAACAACTGGTAGAAGTCCTACGAAGGCAATTCCATCACCAACAGGTCGTCCAAGCGAGCCCGAATCTAAACGAACTCCGACTCCTAAAGGGATCAGAGAAGGTGTGATTCCTACGAAGAAAGACAGCGATACGAAGGTCACGCGCACTGTTAGTGATATCACCCTTAAGCCTAAGAAAACATCGCCTCAACGTATGAAGTCGAAACCAGAAATTACAGTAAGTGATGTGTCTACAAAACCAACTAAAACTACAAAGACCACTTACAAAGAACCGCATTCAAAATTACCGAACAAACCCAAGTCGGCTACGACACTGAATACGTCCACTGATGAAGATGATGTTATTATTGATGTGGAACAATCTAAATCATCCAGGGAGAACTCACCAGACCGAATCTGTCCAACTCCAGTTAATTTTGGAGAAGACGTCGGTACTCCTCGTTATCCTGATGAAGTAAGCGAACCCGATGATGAATTCAACAAACGAACATATCAAACAATCCATGAGGCCGAGACCATTGTCGATGATATTGTTGAAATCTGTGAAGATGATGAGCTATTTGTCAGGAAAACTGATGTCGACATCGTTACTGAAGACGATGAAAGCCTTCTTAGCGTAACCGATAAGGTATCCAGGTTCACAAAAGGTGTCGACATAGTAACCAAGCCTAAAGATACCACTTCAACGTTTAAAGACACTGAAAGAAGGGTTCATTCTGATTATATTGATGAAAGGTTGAAGTCAGATGAGTGCTTACTATCTGTATCTGAGAAAGTGAACAAGTTTGCTAAAGGACCAAGGGATACGAGAGATAGCAAGAGTCCTTCGCGTAGAGTCACCGATGAGTACGACAAGAACACTGTTTATCAAGATGACTACACAAAGCTTAGTGTTCACGACAAAGCACACTTATTTGTTGAGACTGCAGAAAATGTCAAGACACCTAAAGTGAAGCCAACCCCACAAAGAGTTGAACGTCCTGACTTGACTAATGTTGACGATTCATTAAAGAGTGATGACTGTTTGCTCAGTGTGTCCGATAAAGTACATAAATTTGTTAAAACAGCTGAACAATTCTTCACGGAATCCCACGAGGTTGAAGAAAAGGAAAAGAAAATTAAGGAGCAACATGACAAGATTATGCAAAAGATAGTCGATGATGCTGAAGATGATGAATATGAGATTGAAACAACTACTTATACCGAAGATATAGAAGTTATTAATAACAGAAAGACACCAGACCGTGTACATCAGGACGATAAGCCTCTGAAGCCGAAGGAAACTCCATCATCACTTCCAAAAACTAAAGATTATGGTAGCCCCAATAAAAAGCCGACAGAGAGGCCCGCGCCTACTGTAAAAATAACTACTCTTCGTAGTAGTGAGGCTGTAAAGAAAGCAAAGGCTTTGTTCGAAAATATAGCAACAACTACTCAAAAAACAAAAGAAACAACTCACACTAAAACTGCAAAGTTAACAGACATAGGTGTGATGAAGAAGTCTCCTAAGACTGACTCGACCACTGTTCTACATCCTTCTGTTGAAGATGGTTCCCCTAATATAACGGACGTGGATAGTGAAGTGGACACCACACCACTCACACCCAAAGACCGTCCATCAACTGGTACGCCTACTCGACCAAACTATCCTCGTGATGATAAGTCACGAAGCAGTCCATCACGATTAGCTGCCCAATCTCCCGAAGTACCAAGGTCAAAATCACCAATGCGTCAGACTGTAGAAACTACAACTACCACCAAAACTATTTTGTCGAGATATCCGGCTTCACCAAGAGCCGAATCCCCAAGGCACCGACCCGAAAATGAAAAGCCCGATAAGGTTCCTGGATATCTTCGCCCCACAAAGACCAGCCAAATCAAAGAAGAAACAAAGCTGGTTGAGGAAACCGAAGTTAGCAGCCGACGAGGAAGTGGCAAGTTTGGAGTAGAGCTTAGAAGGACCAGCGTTGAGAGATCAACAGCGAGTAGCGAGCGTCGGCGCAGCGTTGAACACCCCTGCATCGAAGACATCTTCGACCTGGACCTCCTGGAACAAATGGTCAGTAAGCATACGAGTTGCATGCTCATATTACTTATTTATGTATCCATTTTATATTTATACTTTTGCTGACCATATTCTAATTTTCAGTTGGAAAAGGTCGTTGGTTACGAGCAGAGGCGGCGCATCCGATCCCAAATTCGTATAGCTAAGAAGAAGGTAGAAAGAGACCACGTCGACCACACTAACACTTACACTAAATCAACCAAGCAGACTACGACTACGCAAAAACTGAGGTCACCTGAACGTCTACAGGCAAGATCACCTGAACGGGCTCCAAAATCATCACTTCACAAAACTTCGTCTCCTGACCGTCAGGCTAAAACACCTCAGAGATTAATCCCTGATCGCACTCAACCTAGAGAGCATGTACAACCAGTGCTAAACGGACACTCTAAGGAGCCTAGTAAAGCTGTGAGTGAGCGCCCGAGACTGCACAGTCCTGAAAAACACGCTCCGAAATCGACGCCAAAAACTAAGAGTCCTGTTCGTCATCCAAGTCCTGACAAGAAGACTCGTACCCAGTCTCCTAACAAAATAGTTACTCCGAAACCTAAACCGAACCGTTTCAATGAATATGCATCCGCTTATATGAAAAAAGTAGGCCTGAGTGAGGCTGACAAAATTAAATTCGCAGAAGCTAAATCTAAAAAAGCCGCAGAAGAAAAACAGAGAACGATAAAACATACAGAAGAACACAAAATCATGGAAGAATATTCTACAGTTAAAAGTTTTACTGAGAGAACTTCGTCTCGAGACGTTATAGAAGTGGTACACACAAACGGAACTAATAGAAGGTCTTCATCACCAGAAAAGCGACAGAGTCCGGAAAGAAGGGCCCAAAGCCCGGAAATGAAAGCTCAGTACCCGGAAAGAAAAGCACAGAGTCCTGATAGAAAGGCTCAAAGTCCGGAAAGAAAAATACAATACCCGGAGCGAAAAGCTGCCAGCCCAGAACGTAAAGCACATTATCCAGAGCGAAAGGCACAAAGCCCGGACCGTAAATCACAGTACACAGAGCGAAAGGCACAAAGCCCGGACCGTAAAGCTCACAGCCCAGATCGAATTTACGACGTCCGTACACCAAGTCCTACACACAAACAAATGAGAACAGAACCCGGTAAGAAAGAGACCATCATTAAAACGGTGTACGAAATTGAGAAGAAGATACCACAAAAGTCAGTGCAAGAAGAAAAACCGTCGTGGGTGACTAACAGGAATCTTAAAAAGATCAGTTCGGAGAACAGGACGTTCAGTAGTAAGAAGATTGAGGAGAAGCCCAAGTACAGGGCTCCTAGTCCTTCCAAGGTGATCACGAAGCCGATTGATGTGATTACGTCGAGCTACGGGCCTGGGCCAGTGGACTCGGATGGCAAACCTCTCTTCGGTATCAGGGCTTTAAGGAACGGTGCTTCCAACTACCAAGGTAAGCGCGCTTTACACAAAATTGTACTCAAAATTCCTGCAATGACTAAAGCTGAATCAAAATTAAATAAAGAAGTTGTTTTCCACCACACAATTACATATTTGAAAGATGAAAACGAAAAATTTCAATGAATCAGTGGGTCGTTAACCATTTATCCTAAGAATTAATCAACACATACCTAAATAGTGTAGGTACAGCGCTTCAGTTTATAAAATAAATAATTAGTGTAAACAGAGCATCTTGAGGAGATAACTGACGTAATCTCAGACTTGTGCAACACTAACGCTGCAGTATTTAAAGTTACAATTTACAGAGGGGAATGACCGACTGAGACTTGCAGGATGAACATTACTTTATCACACACATTTACAATAATACCAGTACAATTTCTTCTCCAAAAAAGTACAAATGCCTGTTTTCATGTTTACTAAGCAATGATTCTTAAACAAATACCTAAAGGATAGGGTACTATTGGAATTTCGACTGTCGTCTTTGATCCGGGCATTACAATTTCAATAGAACGATTTATTTATTCATTAATTTAGATTTCGTTGAAAATGAGGAAACAATGAGTTGAACTCGGCATCATCAAAAAGTAAAAAAATAAACTCAAGCGTCGTTGAGTCAGTTTTCATTCAATAAGTAATAGGTTTTATAACATTATCGGGGGCATTCAATTGTATTGAGGTCAATGTTAAGTAGTTGACAACAACGGTAACACATGACGTCACCAACTTTCTAGATTTCTGACAAATTTCAGAAGTACTGAAAGCTGACGCGTCCTTACTTAGTACTGAAGTCGTGTTGTACAAGTTGAATCATATAATTGTAGTCAAAGTAAATGTTAGTTCAGCTGAATGCGACTATTTCTGTCTAAAGAGTACAGTAGTTGTCTAAGTGTGGGACCGTCTCGACTGATTCGGTGAAGAGTCTAATAAGTTGGTGAGTTTAACTTGGAGTTAACTTTGTTTTTAAGTATCTCACACTATTATCCTGTTTTAAGATGTTAGGTAAACCAGTTTTCTTATGAATGCTGGTTCACAACGTTGAAGAAAGTGTGTCATCCTTAGAAAATTTCTAAAGGTAGACGATACTGTAGCGAAACGTTTGTATAGTAACAAAGATAGACATCGCAAGACTCTTATAGCTAGGTGTTTCCTTGTTGCCTCGTATGCCTTGCAACGTTTCTATTGTTTACCTTTACAGGCGTCTATAATGGTATTCTAAAATTCATTTAGTCATAACTTGATATTAATTTCGGTGATTTCCCTGCAGAGTTAGTTAGTTTAACGACATCCAAATTCTTAATCATATTATTAATGTTAGTCATACTTCAAATACTTAGTCACACTCACCTTCATAATTTTCTTGTTACACAGTAAAAGGCACGGTGATCCGCTCTGAGTACCACTCCCGGAACGGAGGCGAGCCTGAAGGTACCGTCTCCGTGACCGCTTACTCCACGGAGCCCGAGGACTTGGAGCGTCTGCTGCAGGGCCAGGGGGAGCCCCCCTCCCGCCTCCACGGCCTCGCTGCTATCACCACTACCAAGAAGTTCGGTGGTGATACGGGAACCACCCTGACTCAAGCTCACGGGGTAAGCGCCTTATAGATTTGTTATAGCAAAGTGTTGTTGACGCGCTCTTTGTTATGGTAACAATGATATTAAATTTGTGTCTATTCGCTTGCTTGGTTGGAATAGCCTTAAAATGTAATTTTCGATGACAACAATGCATGGACCAGAAACCCTTTCTGACTCGTACTATAAGTGGTTTGTTTAAAAAAAAATGTCTGGATAGATTCATATTAACTAATATACAGAACGTTTCTTAAAACCTTCATTTTATTTCAAAAATAAACCGACGGCTATCTAAACTCTAAAGAATGTAAACTATGTATTGTCTTCCGACTGATATGGTAACATTGACAAACTTATCAAATCTATGACAATCACATATGAATATGCATCTTATCTCTTAGCGTGAAGATCGCGCGGCGATAGACCAGTTCACTCACAGCGACCGAAGAGTCTCCGACACTAAGATAGAAGACATCACCGAGAGACACTTCGATACCAGGCGAGAAGAGATCGTAGGAGAGACCAGACGCTACGAGACCAGAAGGGAAGAGATCGGAGGAGAAACCAGACGCATTGAAAGTAGAAGAGAGGAGATCATAGGTGACACAATAAGGGACAGAACAAAGCAGGCAAGGGAAGAGATCGTAGACAGTGCAAAGGAAAGGAGAGAAGAAAAAACAGAGAGAATGCAGAGACGAGTGGAGAAAGTGGAGAAGAAAGGAGACAGGATACAGGACAAGAAGGAGAGGACAGAGAGACCAGATGACAAGAAGACAGTCAGACAGAGCTCGGTGAAGTCGCTCACGGAGAAATATATCAAGAGTGCGAGTGAGTATTATAATAACATTACTTTTATTGACAATAGGTGACTCACAAAAACTAACAATTTCCGCCACAAAACTGGTGTTAACTGATGACCATCGTCATTAAGTACAGTTACTTCAAAACGTTGACTCAGTCGTAACTCAATCATCATGGGAAAATACTTCTTTACCGACTCCAAGTTAATAGCGAAATAGCTGTTGTTGTCAAAAATTATACAAGATACATTATCTCTCTTTTCGTTAAGTATAAAGCGCCAGAATTAAAATTTACTCCATAAAGATTACTTGTCTATGGAAAGAAGTGGCCATTGGCAGGCATTACATGGCAAAGGAGTTTTGGTTCAAAAATGATTTCATAGGAAAATTGAACTTTCTAGTACGTCTGTTCCTGATCATTTCAGGGTCTAAAGAAGTTCTTATACAAGCCAATGAGGCAATAGAGTTGTTTATAGTATACCTGCGCTCGCGCCGGTCTAATGAAGGGAATCGGAGCGTAATAGTTACCAATAGTTGCGCCATTGGTTAAATATCACAATTTTTTTCTTTTATTCCGATATAAACAGGGCTTAGTGTAATACTATGGCAATTGCCACGCAATACAAAAACTATTGTTTTGTTTTTACAATATGTACTTTGTTTATTGAGTTCGGTACATTTCAACAGCCGTTTTCACTAACACTAGTCGGCAACTAAGTCTTTGCCTAAATGAAAAGCGCACTGCAGTTGTACTTTTTTTTATCGTGGTAAAATCATCAAATGAGTCCTCCCACCCCGGGCAGAGCGGGAGGGACTTTCAGACTCGTACTGACTAAAATCCACGGTGTCCTTCAAAAGCCCTTTACTTTCCGGCGTCGCGGTAGATAATTGGATTTAATAAGTCCCCCGACCCCGACTGCAGTTGTACTTAGGAACTATTTTATTTAGGCCCTTAGGCTCTTGATTGAAAGTTTGGTATTCATGGAAATGCAAAACTCGATGTAATTGAGTTTATGAAAAAAAACACGATTTATGCCTATTTAGAGGTAAATCCACTCATTTTAACTTAAATTCACGGTTGGCGCAGTGTCTAAGCGATCAACTACTGAGCAGAGTGTCGCAGGGTCGGTCCCCACGTATGAACCTGACATACAAATAGTTGTTGCGGGTCGGAGTGCTTGTATTGTTCCTATGTTTGTAAACGCAAAATACAGAAGAAGAAGATACAGGGCTGAAAAAAGTAGCCTATAGTGCACGTCATAGGTACACATAGTGCCTCTAGAGTAGGCTGAGTTCATGTAAGCAAAATGCAGTTGTATGTTTATGTTATTAATGTTCAGTTCTCAAATTACGCTTAAATAATCAAATCGTTACGACATTATTTTGTTACATGTATGTCACCTTATGTATGTATAAACCATGTCCAAGCAAAAACATGATTTTATTGACACTTGAACCAACAAAGGGCGCGCGCGCGGTGCATCAGCACTTGATACATTTTCCCACCAAGACGACATGGAAATTAATTAACAGTTTCGTGATATCACATAATAACAACGTAACGTAAACGCACGCGAGCGCGTTAGCGTGCACCTCCTTACGTAACCACTTTCATACTTTCATATTGCACTGGCTGCGTTTACGTTTTCAGTCGTCAACTGCCTCTCGGACTAGCCCGACGAGGTCTGTGAGCTGTACTCTACATGTGGTTTCTGACAATATTACGTTAAAATGGATACAAACAAGGATTGTAGTTATAATTTTAAATTGTTGCTTAGTATTTATCAGAGATTAGGTGAGTGGCTATTTGTCTTTTTTTTTTATTGTAATAATAATGCGAAAAAAATAATTATTCAAAATAAAATGTGTAGTAAACGCATTTATGTGTTTTGAAAATTATTTTTTTTACTTAACATAATTATTTTTGTGTACAAGTCCCTTTTTTAATATCGTGGTAGAATCATCAAATGAGTCCTCCCACCCAGGGCGGGACAGGAGTTGTTATTATAGGGACTGTCAGACTTGTACTGACTTAAATCCACAGTGATCCTTCAATAGCCCTTTCCGTTCTAGGGACTCGGTTACCTTAATAACCAATAAGTAAATATCCTTACTATATAAATAAGGCTCACTAATTAAAAGGATGTAAGTGCCCTAATATATGTGTATTATTTATCTGTTAATTTTAAAATACACAGTTGATAAATATTATACTAATTATACGATATTGTTAAAAAGTACAAGGTTCCGAAAAACTTCAAGTAGGTAACAAATTATATTTTCATTTAGGAACTGTGTCACGGTTTTTCAATGCCAGTTTTTATCAATTTCTGTACCTATTGATAGAAAAGTAGAATTTACAAAAAAAAAGTCAACGAACAAAGCAGTAATTTTTGCACAGTCAGTTATTTTTTTCTGTCTGTACACAAACGGTAACCATACTTGTATAAAAGAATGCAATAACAAAAAACAGTGTTATGTATGTTTACAATCATGTATACATACATACTTACATACCTGCAGTCTTGCATATATGTCGCGTTATCAGATTTCAACACCTCAAGTACCTACTATACATATATACTATCTTATCTTATTCACACGGTAGATTACTCATCTCGGTGTTGTGACCGCGAGGTCAACTACCTATTTAAATGTCATTAGTATGACTTGCCCCGCGGTGTTGCCCGCACTAAGCACATGATGAGTTACGGGAAGTTGTGGAATAACTTTAAAATAAAATGTCCCTCATTACTGTTTGTTATTGTGTCGAGCAGTTATTTGGTGTTTTGACAAATGTACAGTCAATACAGGATGTTTGGTAGCGACGTGTGACCGTGAGTCGCTGAAGAAGTAGGTACCTAGTGTTACAAATTAAATGTTACAGCTACATTACACACAAATAATTTCAGATTAAATACCAATCGTAAAGCTCTTTTCTCTCTTCCTGAAATCATTCATTTTCTACACAACGTTGGTCGAATTTATAAAACGTCCCCTGTAAATAAGCTTCTGTGTATAATAACCACACTAATTTCTTTCATCTCTTCTAAGATGAGAGCTCGAAGACGGAGCGCACAACGTACCCGAAGGCGGGTCTGATCCTGCGCACTGCCACCTTGAAGGACAGCGTCTCCAGCGACTCCTCGGCCCACGCTGGTAAGCCATCTGATTCTCATTACAAATACCACCATTATCTTCTATTCAGCAGTATTGATTCTGAATCTCCCAAAATTATTTCCAAACCACTGCAATTCCTTAAAGCTAGAATCAACTGAATTTGACTGTCCTGTTGGTCTAGTGGTTAGTGACCCTGACTGCTATGCCGGAGGTCGTGGGTTTGATTCCCACCCAGGACAATTTGTGTGATGAGCACGATCATTTGTTCTGTGTCTGGGTGTAATGTATCTATAATATGTATGTATTTAGAAATATATAAGTATGTTTATCAGTTGTCTAGTACATATAACACAAGCTCTGCTTAGCTTGGGACTAGATGGCGTTGTGTGATAGTTGTGGAATATTATTATAACAATGGCGACCACCAGAAAAATGTCGTGGCAATGAAGCTCCTCAAGTCCTGCAGGAGCATAAAAACTGTCGTGGATATCGCAACGAAATTAATCAGAAAATAAAAGTGGAGGAGAAAAAAAAATGCGGCTAAATGCCAGTCGGACTCGCTCACGTCTAGGGTTCTGTACCATTATATATAAAAAACGGCAAAAAACATGTCTGTTGCATTCGGTTTTTCGGTTTTGTATTTTAGTTGTTATAACGGCAACAGAAATACCTACATCATTCGTGAAAATTTCAACTGTCTAACTATATAACGGTTCATGAGAGTTCCTGGTGACAGACAAACAAACAGAGGGACGAATAGCGGAGTCTCAGTAATAGCCGTTTTACCCTTTGGATGCGAAACCCTAAAAACTTAATAGATGAGTGGCTATAGTCCTACAAAAAAAACCTATAGAGTTTGGCAGTCATTACTGTTTGTCAGAAACTCGAAAGTCTTACAACCAGTCTATATCGTGCAGTTACTGGACCGTGAAGGTCAGGTAGTGGTTTCGTGTGAAATGCTGGAGATCATCCGGTTAGACTGGAACCAAAGCCCAACATGGTTGGGACACGGCAGGCAGATCAATTAGCACCTTGTTTTAAGAACCTGTTATTTTAAACCTGAACAAACTTAGTATGTATTTATTTTTGTACACATGGATATAACCTTCAATCAATAAAAGAGCTATTTTTGAAATGATTCACTAGTAGAAACTCAGAGATAACAGATATAATTATGAAGACCATAAATAGGCAATTTGGGTGCTTTAATTAGGTACCTGATAACTCAAATTAACAAGAAAGATAAGAATTCAAATTGTAACTTCTTTCTTTCGTCGTTTTTCCTACTTTTTGGTTTGAGTTACCTGATGAGCTATATGGATGATATATTTTTCTCGCCAGAAATCGGAAAATACAAGGTCATCACTTATAGCCTAGCTTAGGCACCTTGACTCCATCATCAGTTACGCTGGTTACGCGTAGTATGTCACCGTAGTAACTGGTTTTGTCGATGAAAGAATAGACAAAATGACAGAATGTAGAAGGACTTCTACAACGTGTAACGTTAAAAGCGCAAAACCTCTCGTGGGGTAACTCAGCACATGTTACTGATCAATATTTGTTCTAAGACTTTTGGAAATTCGCAAAAAAAGAATGATTTTCCATACTGATGGGCTCGATCAATTTCTCATTTTGTATGAAAAATCATATTTTTTTTGCGAATTTCCAAAAGTCTCATAATGTCAGTCGTCTACAGGGCGTGTCACACTTGGGCAAAAACTTTCATCATCTGCCTTTTTCCAATTATATTAGGGTCGGCTTCCAGTCAAACCAGATGCAGCTGGATATCAGTATTTTACATGGAGCGACTGCCTGTCAAACCTCCACAACCCAGTAACTGGAAAATACCATACAGCTGGTTGTCAGACTTAAGAGCTTCTGACCAACAGTAACGACTGTCAAAGATCTACAAATGACAGTCGGGACCATCGGCTTTACGTGCTTTCCGAGGCACGGAGGAAACTCGCTATGACGATGGTCACTCATCCACAGACTAACCTTGGCAAGCACGGATTAACCCGGAAGATCGGCCCGTGCGGCTGTAACTTAACTTTATAATAATATTTTTTTTATTGCCATACTAAATTACACAATAAAATTGAGACCCTGGCTCCAGAGGTAGGTTTGAGTACCTGTGTTTCAGGAGCCACTGACTTCTTCCATTTATGGTACAGTTTTATTTTAACAGCAATAAGCGTGACAAAGTTATGTTACCGAAATTCAGATTATTTATCAACATTTTTAAATCATATTTAAACACTTATTTAAAATAACTTCTCGGTAGAAAAGAGATAGAATCAGTCATGCTACGCTTGCAGGATTACTCAGTATCATAACCCAACATGTCTAACCACTGTCACCTCCTCAGGTCTGACCCGCACGGACAGTGAGCACAGCCTCGGCTCGGTGGAGGACACGGTGGTGACCACGGAGCGCGTGGACGGCGGCGTGAGGACCGTCACCACCACCACCAGCCGCCACGGCTCCACCACGCACCAGGGCAGCCGCGGGGAGAAGTCCTTCCTCGACAGCAGCACCAAGGTCACCGGAGTACAGGATATACTGACCAGGATGAAGAATGCTGATATAGGTTAGTTTCTTATTTATTTGCTCAGTCATATGTTTCACAATACTTATGTTTTTAACTGTACCCTTAGCACGAGTTTTCAGTAAATGAGACGTAAAGTAAACTGAAACTTTGACACATTCAAATTGACAATTTTCAAGGAAAAAATGGAGCAGCGCCTCTGACTCCTCTGACTCCGACTTCAAAAAAAGGAGGAGGTTCTCAATTCGGTCGGTTTTTTTTTTTTTTTTTTTTTTTTATGTATGTACATCGATTACTCCGAGGTTTCTAGTCCGATTAGTGTGATTCTTTTTTTGTTCGATGCAAGATACTTGCAGTTTGGTCCCATAAAAATTTCATCAAATTTGGTTCAGTACTTTTTATTTTGTGAGCATTTTTATTAATTTCGCTTACTTGGACGACATGATGATCTTTACTTTTTGCGTGTTTGTTACGCGATTATTAGTTAGCGAAGTCGGTGGCAAAAAGACATCGAAATAATAAAACAAAGCCACCGACTTCCGAAAGAAAAGTTATTTTGTAGGTTATTTTACCCTTTTTTGTGGTTGTTTTTGAAGGCGGTTAAATTTTTTTTGAAAAAAGTTTTTTATTTTACTCTTTTTAGTTTTAATATTCAACCCAAATTCTTGGCAAATACATCATTTTCTTACATGTGCACTAGAATTTTGTAATCCGTAGCACCGGTATTAACATCGCCCATGTTGTGTACATAAAAGAAAGTTCCAATAAAATTCCCTATCTCAAAAAATGCTGAACAGAGTTCGATGAAACTTGCAGTATTCCCTAAGGTGAACGATCCTTAATACAACAAAAAAAACAATTTTCAAAATCGGTCCACAATTGGCGAAGTAATCGCGTAACAAACACGCAAAAAGTAAAGATCATCATGTCATCCAAGTAGGCGAAATTAATAAAAATGCTCACAAAATAAAAAGTACTGAACCAAATTTGATGAAATTTTTATGAGACCACACTGCAAGTATCCTGCATCGAACAAAAAAACAATCACACTAATCGGACTAGAAACCTCGGAGTAATCGATGTACATACATAAAAAAAAAAAAAAAAAACATACCGACCGAATTGAGAACCTCCTCCTTTTTTTGAAGTCGGTTAAAAATGGAGCAGCGCCTCTGGTGTGCGAAGAAGGAACTAATTTTTTCGAACTTAAAGTTTCAGTTTACTTTACGTCTCATTTACTGAAAACTCGTGCTAAGGGTACTGACTACATCCTAGTGTAGCCTTCCTGTACACTAGTAATTGTTCCTGTATCGTAAATGCGTTTTAAATTGGCACAGGTTTTAACGAAAGCACCATTGTTTCAAAAACACGTATTTCTTTAAAAAGATTTGTGAACCCTTGGTAGGTAGGACCTAAGTGATGGTCAAAATGAAATGTCTACCCTAGGATAAATAGACATCATCTAAATATTTACGTAATAAGATATAGCCTAAATAGCTACGATTCGGCATTGCAACCTTAATCATTCAATTCAAATTGCTGACACACACAATGTTTCAAATACATAAAACAATTGTTTATTGTCCTTTTGCAATTTAATTGGAAACTTCTGTTGGCATCGTGCTTTGATGGAAAGTTGATGAAAACCTCACAAGTTGCCAACATCTAAGTAATGTCTGCCACTCTCTCCACCATGATGCGTTTCATTAGTCACACTTGGCAGAACTATTGATTTCCTATCAATTAATAGGCAGGTGTATCAGTACAGGTGTAGGTATGAGGAAGCACAGGGGAAGATGATTTGGATAACTTGGACAGGTAACCCCAGAGATGGATTTGGGAGACTGAAAGACCTTTGCCCAGACGTGGGTTAATTGACAGATAATTATCTAAGCAGGAAAACAATGGCTATCATGAATTAACAGTTGCTAGAATAGGTTTAAATTCATTCCAGCAGTTTAAATTTTATTGCTACTTCCTTATCAATACTTTCAAAGACTTATAAGGGCAAATAGCATGAGAAAACAGACGTGTCCCAAATTATTTCGTTTGCTCCACCAACCCAGACAGGGGTTGAGTGTCCCACTTCCTTTCTGTAAGAGGAGGCTAGACCCAATAGTGGGAACTTTATAAGCGAACTACTTATCATACATTATATAGTTAGGTATCATATATTCATAGTTCAACTCATGAACTCTCTAATTCAGCTAACTGCTCCCAAAACGATTGTCCCATGACCTTTTCCTAAGACATGTTTAATTGTCATGCAAACTAAGATCAAATGACAAGAGTATATCGGTCAGTAGGACAGTAATTAGATTGATTAAAAAAGCTAATGTTCTCACATGGTCGGCTGCGCGCTATAATAAGCAGCTATCGTTTTAATACTAACTTGATCTGATAAAAAATGGGGTAACATGCAACACGCTACGTCCGCGCATATTGTACAGATGCATGTTGCATTCGAGGCAAGAAACTGTACATCCGTTTGCAAATGAGCAGGCATTATTTATTTGAGGTTTTTTTTGACCTGGTAAAATCATCAAATGAGTCCTCCAACCGTGGTTGTAGTGGCAGGGACTGTCAGTCTCATACTGGCTCTTTTCATTCCGTTTTCGTTCCAGGGTTACCGTTTTTAGGCAGTCCCTCGTTTGGACTGTAATGAAACTAGTTAATAAAATAAAGAAAATTCAGAAACTCTTTGTGATAAAACCAGTAGGCACGATATAAACTCAAAAGGGAAAAATATCGTGAATCACGAACACGATTTAATCTTTAGTCTTTCTTTGCAAAAGCAACTCGTAAGCAAATATTGTTGAGGTAAGTACTAACTGATTGTTGTCATGCTCCATCAACAATAGTCTGCTTTTACTTGTAGTCAACGACCATATAATACTAGACTCCTAATAACAGGCCACCGATGTCTGTCAACTCATTAGACAAAAAAAGTCTTATATCCGTCTTATTTCGACCACTCCTGTGAGCCGTAAACATGCCTTGAGACAGAACAGACCTTGAGTTAGCAAATCACAACGCAGTACCCCGTCCCCCTCGCTTACGTAGTACCTCAGCGAGTTGACAGAATAGTTTTTGTTCCTTAGATCGTGCATGCGGAGTCTAGTAATGTATCGTCGTTGCTTGTAGTACTTTGGTTACTTTTATAAGCTTAAATTGTATAATATATAGGGTAGGAACGTTTTCTTCGTTACACTAACATGTGTCACTGCTAAGCAAGTCCTTCCTTCCACTTCTCTCAAAGTTGTGCTTCCTCCCGTCAATTAACGAGACAACCTAACTGTATCAGGGCTCCAATTGTATGTGCTCACAGCTGTGCCTTCCGACAAGTCCAGTTTCTAATACTTTTTCAGCGTGGTAAAATAATCAAATGAGTCCTCCTGCCCTGGAAAAGCGAAAAATACTGTCAATACTCGTATTGACTAAAATCCATAGGACTAATATCCAGGATCGACCCCGGCAGGCGTTTGGCCTCTTACATTGAATACAACATACTAATCCTTCCTCCCCGTTGCAGTGATCCAAGAAGGCGATACTACGGAGGACGCAGAGGCGCGCGCGCTGCTCAACAAGTTCCTGGGCGCCACCGTGCTGATGGCCGGCATGCAGGGCTACGTCACCGAGAAGCCCACCGGCAAGCTGGTCGTCAAGCAGGTATGTCTAGTCTAGTCTAGCTAGCATAAGATTTCATCAAGGATGTTGGTAAAGGTGGGCACTCATGGGTAGGTCATTCGTCGTGGCTCCTTATTTCTAATGGAGAGATTTTTGTGCGATTGGAAATCTAAAGTTTTACTACATATTTGGAATTTTAACATTCACTATCATTTAGCTGTATAGCATGTTATTTGACTCGATAGTGTGACCGTGAATGAATGAATGAATGTGACCTTAATGTTTTTAAAGCAAAGCGTAAGACTATCTTTTTTTATAGCTTAGCAATTGAATCTTTGATTTCGGCACCACATCAATGTAAAACGTCGGTCTTAACCATTTCACCTTCTCTCCAGAGATATCACTCGAAAGAATTTTCTGTAGGTACTCCATAACAGCAAGCTTTGCGTGGCGAGATTTTTTGCTATTTGTTACTTGCCAATACTATCTACGGTGTAAATGACCTACATACAGAAATTTTCGCAGAAGCACGATAAACACAAAATACACACACCACTTGCATTGTCTTCATTAGGACTGTGCCACGAACTATTGTCTTTCAAGTCCATCCTGCTTCACTGATTTCTCTACACATTCGAAAACTGAATACAAACCGGCATTTCTGTGTGAGACTTGCTACACCCGGGAAAAGCGTTGTGTATTCCTATTCTTAACATGTAACCCGGTAACCGTACAATACATCACGCAGGTGTTAATCCAATACAATATTACGCTAAATACAACACTGCACTGAAGTCGCATTGTAAGAGATGCAGAGGACCAACTCTCGTAAATTATGGCTAAGGCTCATGTGAGATGCGGCAACTGATAATTTTCTTCTTAGTCTCTGCTAGTTCTAGGTTTTATGTAGTGCAGCTACATAAAACCTAGAAAATTATGGTAAACCTGAATAAACTCTGACTAGAAAAGACTATGACGTCCTTTATTTTATTGATGCATGAAAACAAGTTATCCACTCCTAGTCTTTGCAGTATTTTCAATGCTATCTACCTTTTACCTCTTAATTGAATTACCTATACTTTGAAAACATTCAACTTAATTTATTTAACACAGTAATTAAAGCATTCTGGCAGTATCATCTTCCATTCATCTGCAAACGTGAAACGATGAAATAGGGACAGGATACGACATTGATGTTTATTTCTCCCAGTAGTAGGTACCTAATTTTTCGTAGGTTGATCTCCGGGCACTAACATGGACAAAGCTGCTGGAAAAAGCCAATTTTAACAAACCATGGTTAGATATACCAAAAGTGAACTTGACATGCAGTAGTAGCCAACCTTCTGGTTCCCCCACATTTGATGGCACTTTGGCAGTATCGTGTGCAGTGCGCTTGGCACGAGACGCGCATGAATCACGCGCATATGCGCCCGCGCATTGATTTATTTATTTATTTGAGGCGCGCAGTAATGGCACTAATGATCGCTTTTTAATACAACCGGCGCAATGTAGCGGCGTCTGATTGACAGATGAGATTTGTGGAGCAGGCAGATATGTAGGTTATTCGCAGTGATAAATAGGGGATGCAAAAATATTGTATTCTTTTATTTTCCTATATTTTTTGTTAAATTTCAAATCCTTTTTATTTAAATTAGGTTGACAATCTGAAATGTTTGAGCTTTCAAAATTGTGATAGTTCAGCTCGTGTCTTCAACAGTCTTGCCCCAACACACCTTTTGTAAGGGTAGCCTTTAAAATATTCTTAACATCCATGTAAATTATTAGTTGTGTATCATATATTGCTATGAAACCCCAGCTAGAAACAACGGTGACAATAAATTGTCATAAATAAAGTCTAACAATAAAATTGCTATCGCCGGCTAACTCACTGAACTGTACGAGTAGGTCAAAACTATGAACGTTGAAAGACAAAATCATCAAGCCCATCTGGAATAGCAAGCTCGTTTAACATTGGTAAATAAAAAGTAGAACCTAGACCTAGGCCAGGAAAATTACAAAAAAAAGTCTATTGCTTGAAATACTGGCCGTAGCACTATGCGACACCCCTAGATAGCAAACTAGATTAAAAACGAACATCAAAACTCCTTATTAGGCGATGAATGTGACAAAGAAGGATGTCCAAACGTGCTGATGATAAATTAAGGGTGTGATGCGCTGCGTCTGCGCAGCACTCGGTACACGCGTAGTAATGGCGCGTGGTCTGCGCACGAGTGCCCGTTTGTTTATCATTGAAAGTAAATAATAGACAGATAGTTACAATGGATTACAAGAGCCTGGGAAATTGGAGGAATTTTGGAAAATACATAGAAATAGAAACTTAATTTTATTTTCTCAGAACTATTTACCTAGCTCAGTAGCCAGTAGCACAGCCTAAATAGCGTGATGTTATGCCTTCCTCTATAAATGGGCTATCCAACACAAAAATATATTTTTTCAATTCGAACCAGTATCTAGTTCCTGAGATTACCGCGTTTAAACAAACAAACTCTTCAGCTTTCTAATATTAGTATAGATTGACCGGTGTTTAACTACATGAGGATTTGAGATCGGAATTCGAACCCAATTCTTTTGGAGAAAAACTCGACTTAATATGGTTGAGGGTTTATGCCATCACTACATAATGTAACAAGTCATAGTGACATCTCGTTATTTGAAACTTCTAATACCTAATCAAAGATATCGTTTACTGAACAAAGCAGTATTTGTAAGACGTTTATAGTCGATCAGTTAACCGAGCCTGTTAAATCTGGCCGCAAGGTTACTTCATGGTGTGTTACTGTGACCCACTTCAACCCATTACACAACAAGGTCAATGAAAAGTAAACAAATACTTATTATACCACGCAGAACTTCTACAAAAATTGTAATATAAAGTTCTAACTCTTCAATTTTCTTTCAACATTGAAACAATTCTGCTTCTCAATGAAAAACCCGGCTTAGTAACGACAGATTTAAAGTGTCCCCTCGCTGAAAAATCTTTGTCACATCCCACATGTGGTCCAAATATCATCCCATCATTACCCTTATACCCCACATCCACGTTACTACGAACCTACTCCGTTCTCGTAAACAAAAGCTCTGGGATGCGCAAGCGCCGGCTTATTGCCGTTTAAAGCCACGCGTTCTAGCGCGGAAAGCGATGAAAATCCTATGCAAAAATAACACGCCCGGCCCGACATTTCACCACCATTTACTACTTAACGCCTTAACTCACGTCACACTTCAGGCAAATTTTAACTTTAATAACTTCAGGGGCCCATCTAGTGGGGGTGAAAATAGCGTGTGTTGTGTTCCGCACTATATTTGGCTCGTGACGTCAGAGCGGGCGGCGCGCGCAGTCCGCACCCGACTCCCGCGCATGGCACGCGTTCACGCCATGGTAATCAAATAAACCATAATATTATGGTGTAAGTAATAACTAATTAGTGCAGTAGTACCGCGTGTTACAAACACCGGTGTAGACCCTAAATCAGTGACAATCGGATACCTTCAGGATTTGCAAAAAAAAATTCAGCTCTACTTTTTGTGGTGAGTTCTCGTCTGTTTTCTTAATTTTGTTACCTTATGTTGTTGTTAAACGTATTTAAATGCATGTTAAAGTAATATATTTAAAAACAAAATATAAATGTAAATAATGTTTTTAACAAATCAATAATTTATCTTATTTTTTTATATTTTACTATCTGAAAATTACTGGAAATTATCTCAGTAGAGACGATTTTATTTTTACCGATGGTCTTTTGTCGGTGTCAGTTAAAATCCGTCGTTGACGTCACGCGAGCTTTCTGCGGACTTTGAACTTTATCACTGAAATAGATAATTATTTCAGCGAATTTTCTCCAATGAAATATGTAATGAATATTTTAAAACCTTTTTTAGGATTCCAGTACCTCAAAAAAATGGAAATCTTATAGGTTCTCTTTGCTGTTGGTCTGTCCATCTGTCATTACTATATTCCCATATCGGTACCGTGTGGAGTATAGATCTGAAATTAATATCAAAAACTCAACTATTTGGAGCAGAGCAAAAAACCGAAATTCTTAATTATCGCAGTAATTTCAATAGATCCACAACTTTATATTGCGTTTTGCCGCATATTTTGACGGTCGCGATATAATCAAAACCTATAGGGCTTTTCCCGTTGATTGTGAAGTTTGGTAAGAAGTGAGAACTTACAGTACAAATAATGGATTAAATCCGAAAGTTAACTGTCTACAAGATAGTAAAGTGGAAACATATTTTTCCTACTCCTCCACTATTCTTTGATTAATTTCGTTGCAAGATCCAAGACAGGTAAATTCATTCTCCGCGACAGGTCGAGCTTCATTGTCTCGGCGCTTTTCTGGTGGTTTCAACTGTTGTTTCTGGCTTTCAGGAGTTGAAGTGGTTTGGGAATAGTGTGCTGGCTTTGTCTGCGAGATAGTACAGAACCTTCGGTGCTCAAATCCTACTCGCACTTGACCTTTTTTCCTACTACTAAACACCCACAACATTTTTCAGTCAAAGAGTCTGGCGACTTTGTTAAATCAGATCGTTAATCTTTCATTACAATAACATGATATAATAGAAAGTATACAAATAGTGATTTTTCACGCAAGATGTATTTTACGACACACATTTTTTTTTAGTTGACACCAATGAGTTCATGGATCGTATAACAACCTA